>PVIC010000662.1:10405-112212 GCA_004025085.1 Thryonomys swinderianus | reverse complement strand
AGAACAGGAAGAAACACTAGAATACTGAACATTCTAGTACAAATTCTATCCAGGTGGTGATAAAAGAATTCTGTTGTCCCCTGATTCCTACTGGTTACAATATAATAACAGTTAAAGTATCAAGAAAACATAAGCCTTTCATTAGCTATAGGAATGCCATTTGCAATTGATTTATGTTATGAAGAGAGCAGCAGATACAGCAGAAACCAGAAGCCACCTTTACAACTTCTCCCTCACTCCTACATCTGAACCGTTGCTGAGCCAAAACATTTCTCCCTGGAGATCTGCCTCGGATTGCATTTCTGTTCCCAACCCCAGGGCATGCTGCCCTGGTTCAAATTTCTGCACCCTGGGCTGCTTCAGCACCTTCATGTTGGCCTTACCAAATGCACCCATGTGTCCACAGCCACCCCTTCCCCATTCTTCTCAGCAGGCAAAAACCCTTAACAGCCTCAGCTCTGCTGGAGACTCCAGCCCCCCCGTGGCTCTGCAAGTTTTAGGATAAAGTTGAAATTCCTCTCCCCTATTTCCTAGCCTCACAGTCCTCCCTGATTCTTCTATTCCGCCCTGAACCTTAGAACTTTCCCACAAGGCACTGCTCCCACTTTACAAATGTTCTCCTCCCCTAATTATCTATCCCTGACTAATTTGCATTACCTGGGCTGTTTAAATGCCAATTCTTCATTTACTAATCCTTAAAGACAAGCTCAGATCTTCCTATTACAGGCTTTCATGGAAACCTCTAACCCCTCTGTCAATTATATGATAAGTATCTTAATTATTCATAGGAGCATTTTTGTTTGATTTATGTAATTCTCACTACAAAGTTTGTTAGATGGGAGCAAATTTGACAAATGCCTGTTTCTCATAAACCTGCCAGACCTCTCAGATTAGGTGCTTGACAACTCTTTAATCAATAGATGAAAAGTATC
Organism: Thryonomys swinderianus; assembly: GCA_004025085.1. Classification (NCBI taxonomy): domain Eukaryota; kingdom Metazoa; phylum Chordata; class Mammalia; order Rodentia; family Thryonomyidae; genus Thryonomys; species Thryonomys swinderianus. The sequence goes on along the minus strand of PVIC010000662.1, from coordinate 111,280 downwards.
TGTGAGTGAATACTGAAGGTTGCTTGAATGACAAGATACAACCCTTACTCAGATACTGGAACAAACTACCGTGCTGATTCTATGAACTTCAGAATAGCCCTCCGGCTCTCTACACCTTAGTTTTTCCACTTTCAGTGTCGCCCTGTGAACACTCCAAGCCAATTTCCACTCACTGCAAAAGGCAAACAGCAGGAGACTTCATGGAGTACCTGTCACTACAACATGCAAAAATCCTTTGGCTTCACTTTAAACAGTGGCATCAAACCTGTAGCATGTGTGCCACCGCCAGCTGTTGTCACTGAAAGCTCTCAAAGGTTCGCCACCTCTGTGCGGATCTGGCTCATGTGTGAAGCAACAGGAGCAAAGGGAATTGGGCATTGGATAATGTAGCTGCAGAACTGTGAACACGTCTCCTGGTGCTTGACCACCATGAAGCATCTTCCCAGGAGAATGAGAAGGTTAATAATAACAGGATATAAGATGAGGAGACCAGTCTGAATTTTCCAGGTGGGCCCACGATCAAGTCTTTCAGAGAGATCCGGTAAAAGAAGAGGCATGGGCCTAATGGGGAAGCGTGGCTGTTCTGAAGATGCCTGAAGTAGGGTAGGAATGGGGGAGCACAGCCCACCGGTGGGAACTGAGAACAGCCTGCCACCCACAGTTGCAAGGAAACAGGAAGCAGCTCGAACTCTGCCAACAACAGGAAGCAGCAGGAAGTGCACTTGTCCTCGGGACCCCCAGAACGGATGTGGCCTGCCAGCAACCTGATGACAGCAGGGGCAAACCCAGAGTGGAGAGGCAGGAGCCTCCCTGGGCCCAGACCTCGGCACTGTGAAAAATCAATGGGTGGCCGGGCGTGGTGGCTCACGCCTGTAATCCCAGCCCTCGGGAGGCAGAGGCCGGAGGATTGCTGAGTTCAAGGCCTGCCTGGGCTACATAGTGAGCTCAGAGCCAGCCTGAACTACAAAGCGAGACCCTGTCTCAAAAAAAAAAGAAGAAGAAAAATCAATGGGTGCTTTTTCTGTAACCATAACATTTATGCTAGCCTGGGACAATAGTAATAGAAAATAAAAACAATTAGACCTACTTCATCTAAATATAGACTTCTGCCCTACTCCAAGCTGATCGAGACACTCGTCGTGTTAGTAGACAGGCCCCTAGAGGCAGCACACTGCTCCTGAATTGGAAATGCCTACTTTTGACTTCCTGAGAGTCGCTCCTGAAAAACTCACATTCTTAAGAATATGCACCGAAGAACTAAGCAGCTGAGTTGGATCCGTAACCATTACCAGCCAAGCTGAGGCAAATCAGGGGCTTTTCAGATCAGAGGAATGACTCACGAGCAGCCACAGCGTCTGGCCGGGCGGCCTCCAAGCCCAGTACCCCTGTGTCTTTGGCTCCCTGTGACTTGGGGATGTGAACGGCCCCTCAGCCAGGCCTGCTCCCCCGAAAGCTTGGCCCTGTCATCATTTTCTCCTGAAGATGAAATCCTTGTGACCGTCTTTTGTGGCCGTTCTCTGCCTGTATTTTTGTCAGGTGGATGAGGTGTGAGCTTTACCTTTCTTTCCTTCCGTATCTGAATGCTTTGTTTTCTGACTGTGTACTGTAGATCAGGCACCAAGCTCGCTACCATACCTACATTCACTCGGTGGCAGTGCAGTGTGGCGTCCCTTGGGGGGTGGTCAGTTGGTCTCTCGAGGTCGTCTTATCAGCCAGGTAATCCCTCATGAGACTGGCAGACATGGAGAGTGAAACCTTTCTTCGGGTTGAGGATTTAGCTCAGTGGTCTTGGAGCTTGCCTCCCAAACTCAAGGAGCCACCACGCCCGGCATTGTGGTATGTGGTATTCATGGCTGGTGGGCGTGAGTCACCACGCCCAGCATTGTATGTGGTTACTGGGGATCGAACTCAGGGCTTTGAGCTTGTGAGGCAGGCGCCGGAACCACTGAGCTAAATCCTCAACCCGAAGAAAGGTTTCACTCTCCATGTCTGTGAGGCCCTGGGGAATAGACTTGATCCCTGGTATCCCCCAGAGAAACCTCCTTGTCTAGTTCTCGAAGCGAGTTCCCTGGCCTTCAAGTCACTACAGTCTCATCTCACTGTCTTCTAGTTGCCAAGAACACGCAGTCTAGCACCGGACTTAGCAGCCAGAGTTCAGAAACAGTTGTAGTTTAACTGAAGGATAATGCTCACTTCCTTCTGTCTTCTCAGGCTTTTTTGGTTTTGTTTCCACTCTTTTATTTTGTTCACCAGTGAAGTCTTTTCAAATCTATTACATGGAACTTTGATAATAAATGAGATAAAAGCAATATTACAACTTGTCTATTTTATAAAAACAAAATTTTAACTTTTGTTGACTTCACTCAAACAATGAAAGTTAAGAGAACTGAAAGCCACTCACGCCTGTAATCCCAGCACTTGGGAGGCAGTGGCAGGAGGATTGCTGAGTTCGAGGCTTGCCTGGACTATATAGTGAGCTCAGAGCCAGCCTGAACTACAAAGCGAGACCCTGTCTCAAAAAAAAAAAAAAAGAGAGAGAACTGAAAGCCATAGCTGTGAACAGTAAACACACATTACTTTATACTACATTTTTAAATTTTTATTGTTACATGTTTGGAGTATATAATGCTTATATTCCTCATTGGGAATTGATACATGCACATAACATGTCTTAATTCTGTTTTCATCCCCTTCCGCTCTCCCCCCTCCCTCCCTCCATCTCTTGATCTCCTTCCCTTTTGCCAAGGGTCTATTCCCTGGGGCCGAGATTTAGCTCAGTGGTTCCAGTGCCTGTCTCACAAGCGCAAAGCCCTGAGTTCGATGCCCAGTAACCACATACAATGCTGGGCGTGGTGACTCACGCCTGTAATCCCAGCACTTGGGAGGCAGAGACAGGAGGATTTCTGAGTTCCAGGCTTGCCTGGGCTACATAGCGAGCTCAGGGCCATCCTGAACTACAAAACAAGACCCTGTGTTTAAAAAAAAGGTCTATTTCCCTGTTTCCTATTAGCTGTTTCTTATTTTGCTTTTTAATTACTTATGCTTTAGATTTCTCATATAAGAGAAACTACATGATATTTAAACTTGTGTGTCTGATTTACTTCACAGTTTATGGTCTCAAAGTATATCCATGTGCCTACAAATGACTCAATCTTATCCTGCTTCACAGCAGAGTAGTACTCAATTGTGTATAAATACTACATTTTCCGTATTCATTCATCTGTTGGTGGACATCCAGGCTATTTCCAAGATTTGGCTATAATGAATTGTGCTGCTGTAACATGGGTTTACATGTTTTAGGAAGATACACAGACGGGGAATAACTAGGACAAATACAATTTCTAGTTTTAGTTTTTTTGAGGAATCTCCATACTGACCTGATACCCAGTGTGGCTGTGCTACATTACATTCCCCCTAGCAACATAAAGGTTCTTTTCCTTACAGCCTTGGCAGCATTTGTAATTACTTGATTTCTTTTTTGGGGAGATTGTTTGTTTGTTCATTTTCGTTTTTAAGACAGGGTCTCACTATGTAGTTCAGGCTGGCCTTGAACTAATTACTATGTCCAGCTTGATTTCTTGATGATAGCCATACTTTCTGGAGTAAGATGAAATTTCAGAGTTGTTTTCATTTGTATTTATCTACTGACTAAAATGTTGAACATATTTTATCTATTGTCCATTTGTACTTCTTGGAAGTGTCTATTCATTTAGCAGCCTATTTTTTGATTGGGTGTTTTATTTTGGGATTCTAATTGTTTTAAATTCTTACATATTCTAGATTTTAGTTCTCTGAGGAATAACTAGAAAAATTATTTTTCCATTCTCTAGGTTGTCTGTTCAATCTCTTGGTTGTTTTCTTGGCTGTGCAGAAGAGTTTTCCTTAGATATAGTCCCATCTGTTAATTTTTTCAAGAAAAGTTTACTACGTAATGGTTACATTCTTTGTGGGGAATTGGAACATGCACATCACACACCTTAATTCCTTTTTCATACCATTTCTCTTCCCTCCCTCCATCTCTCGATTCCCTTCTCTCCCCCCCCCTTTGGTTTTCTTTCCTTTTTGGTACATGTTTGCAATACAGAATGTTTATATTCCTAGTGTGGATCTGGAGTTTGGTTCAGAAAACTTTGCCTAGGTCTATATTTTCAAGGATTTTATCCTGTTCTGTTTTATAGTACATTGTTTCTGTTTTAACATTTAGGTCTCTGATCCATTTGGATTTTAGTTTAGAACACACTGAGAGATGTGGGCCTAAATTCAATACTCAGTGTGTGAATAACCTGTTTCCCCAGAATTATTCATTAAACAGGCTATCTTTCCTCCAGTGCATATTTTTAGCCCTTTTGTAAAAATGAGATGGTTGGATATTCCTGAGGCTGTTTCTGCACCTACTTTGGGTTCCATTGTTCTACATGTTGGTGTCAATACCATGCTGTTTTTACCACAGGAGTTTTGTAATATACCTTGAGGTACAGGATTGTTACATCTCTTGCTTTGCTGTTCCTGCCCAACATTGGCTTTGCTATTCTGGTCTCTTCTGGTTTCATATGAATTTTAGGATTGCATTCTCTAGTTTTTTTGAGGAGTGTGGTTGTTATTTGGATTGGAACTATGTTAAATTTGTATTCTAGTTTTGGAAATATGGCTATTTTGACAATATTTGTTCAGCTTATCCTGGAGCTGGGGATATTGTTCCATTTTATGTTCTCTTCTTTGATCTCCTTCTTCATAATGCACTACTCTTTCATTGTGGAGGTCTTTTCCCTCCTTGCTTCCTTAATTCCTAAATATTTAAATTTTCTTGATGCTACTGTGAACAACACTGCTTTAATAATTTCTCTGCCAATGAATATATCATTAGTCTACCAGAATGCTATTGATTTTTGTGTGTTGATTTTGTACCTGAGCACAGTACTAAATTTTATTATTAACTGTAGAGTGTTTTGGTGGAATTTTTTAAATCTTCTATGTGGAGGATAGTGCCATCAGAAAACAATAATAATTTGATGTCTTCCTTTCTTATATATATCTTTTTTATTTATTTCTCTTGTTTAACAACACTGGCTACTGTTTCAAATGCTATCTGGTCAGGAGTACTGATAGTAAAATCTTGCCTTGTTACTGATTTTAGAAAGAAAGATCCCAGTTTATACCCATTTAATATGATGGTGGCACTAGGTTTGTCATGGATAGCTTTTATCACATTGAAATAAGGTCTATATGTCCCTGTTTGCTTTACAGTTTTATCATAAGTAGGTGTGTTTTGTTTTGTTTTGTTTTGTTTTGTTTTTTAGAGACAGGGTCTCGCTTTGTAGTTCAGGCTAGCTCTGAGCTCATTATGTAGCGCAGGCAAGCCTCGAACTCAGCAATCCTCCTGCCTCTGCCTCCCGAGTGCTGGGATTACAGTCGTGAGTCACCACGCCGCCCTGCACTGTGGTATGTGGTGCTGATTGCTGGTTGATTGCTGGTGGGCGTGAATCTCCATGCCCAGCATTGTATGTGGTTACCGGGATCAAACTCAGGACCATGCGCTTACGAGGCAGGCAGTGGAACCACTGAGCTAACCCTCCGGCCCAAATAGGTGTATTTTTGTCAGAGGGTTTTTCTATGTCAGTTGAGCTGATTGTTTGATTTTTTTTAATTTCTTTTTTTGAGACAGAGTCTCGCTTTGTAGTTCAGGCTGACTCTGAGCTCACTATGTAGCCCAGGCAAGCCTGGTACTCAGCAATCCTCCTGTCTCTGCCTCCCGAGTGCTGGGATTGCAGGCGTGAGCCACCACGCCCGGCACTATGGTATGTGGTATTGATTGGTGGTGGGCGGGAGTCTCCACGCCCAGCATTGTATGTGGATTCCGGGGATTGAACTCAGGACCTTGTGATTGCAAGGCAGGCACCAGAACCACTGAGCTAAGCCTCCGGCCCGCTGATTGATTTTTTTATCTAGTTTATGTTTATGTGATGAATTGCATTTACTGATTTGTGTATGTTGAACCACCCTTATATCCCTGGGTCCTGTTGATCATTTGTTGCACTGTGTTTGCCAGTACATTGTTGAGAATTTCAGTGTCTATCTTCATTAAAGAGATTGGACTATAGTTTTCCTTTTAGGTTTGATCCCTTTCTAATTTTGGAATCAGAGTGATGTTAGCTTCCAGGAATGACTTGGGGTGCTCTTTCCCTTTGAATATTTTGAGGAGTATTGGTGTTCGATCTTCCATGAACAGAATCGAGTTGTAAATCTACTGGATCCTGGGATTTTTCTTAGTTGATAATTTTATTATTGTTATTGCTTCAATTGCATTGTCTCTTATTGGATTATTTGTGGTTTTTAATATCTTGATTCAGTTTTGGTAATTCATACGTATCTAAGAATGTATTCATTTATTCTCGATTCCCCAATTCATTGAAGTACAGGTTTTTTAAGTTCTTGCTAGTAATCTTGTGGATTTCGGCAGTGTCCATTTTGATTACACCTTTTTTGTTTGAATGCCATTCCTCTCGTGCTATTTTGGCTCATCTTACACTAATTCATTAAATCTATTTACTCACCTTCATTTCAGTAGCCATTTACTGTGTGCTAGCATATGTGATACACTGTAATGAGGAGTCCAGTGTACCGGTGCCTTTATGAATTTCGTACTACATTAGAGACAGAGAACCAGGGGAAGTTCCCAGAGGTGTGAACATGTGCTGTGAAAACACACTGAAGTAGAAATTCTCTACAAATGCTCTATGGGAGTGTAGCACAGTGGGTCTTCAGCTCCCTGCACAGAAGGGGGGACGGAAGGAAAGAGCTCAGATAAAAGGCCAGAAAGGGACAAAGTTTGGAACAGCCTGAAGATCTAGAAAGTGCCAGGAGTCTTCTCCCACTTCATCCTTGGATAGGAGTGTACAAGGTACGGGGCAGAGAACCACACTGATGGCACAAACAGGATTGATGGCCCTGGGTGCCATGCCATGTAAAGGAATCTAGATCGTAGCATGTGCCCCAGAGGGTCACCAAAAAGCTGAAAGCGTATCTTCTCAGCACCCCATCTCATACAGTGATCAGCAACTCCCTGCAGAAAATCCTGAAAGGTCCGGCCTCTTCACCAATATTTAAATAACAGACTCATACAGAGATCTCTGTGAAACAGCTATGAATTCTTTAAGTTCTTCTTGCCTTTCTTCTTCATTGAGACCTTTGTGATTTGTATGGAACTTTATTTGTAGAGCTTCCTCATAGTGAATCATAATGTCCATTAGAAGATCTGTGTCTCAGTTATTTTTCTTGTAGCTGAGACAAAATTTTCAACACCCCACATCAATGCATACACTTATAAGAGAGGCTTTTTGGAAGTGGCTGTATCTAGGAAATATGAATATGGACTAAGGGCATGTGATAACTAAATTATCCCATATGCCTATCACACTGATTGGCTTAGCTATTTCTGGCTGTGGATAATGGGAAGGCCCATCCTGAGTGTGGGTGGCACTATCCAATAGTCTTATAGCTTCAGTGTGGAAAAAGAGAAAGGAGCCTCACTGCTTGCTGCCTCCTGCCTGCTATGCTATGGACTGTTTCTACTCTGCAATGCCTCTGTGCCTTGTTGCCCTGCCTTGGAGCTAGCTGAACATGGGCTTAAACCTTTATAATCTAAAATAAACCTGTGCTCCTTTAACTTATAGGGGTGGAACATTTTCTCTAAGCAATGGGAAAAGTAACTAAGACATTTGGAAATGTCTGCTTTCCTAAGTGCCTAGTCCTGATCTGTTTCATCCTTTCACTTTACCTTCTGAAATTTAGCACTCTAATATACTTTTGTCAATTAATAGTAGCTTCTCTATTAATTTCAATAAATTGGCAGTGAACTTCTGTGTTGGAAAGATATTTCACATTAAAAATCGAATTCCTAGCAGGCAATTTGCCTGGGCACCACATGTTTATGAAAGCATTAATTTTTAACTGTAGATATTTCAGACCTGGTTAGAGGAGGGGGTGGTGTGATCCAAAGCAGCAAATGCCTATACTACTAGAACCAAGATCATTTGACTGCTTGTTAGTTATTAACCTTCTCAATTAATTTTCAGCACAATGCCAACCTAATGCATGCACGCTCTCAGGTCCATGTCTATGGTTTCCCAAACCCACTGTAGTCCACCTAAAAACTGCATTCTAATAGTATCTCTCCAGCACTCCGTGGTTTGCTTGCTCCATTCAACATATAGGTCCATGGCATTTGGTAGCTGCTAACCATAATAAGCACATGAAATTTCCTAGTATTGTGTTTGTTGCTTACTGAATAGATCCTGTGTTTTCCCATAAGCTCTACTACAGTGGAAAATACCTGAGTTTTGCCTATTTATATCACAATGACCTGGACTAGTTCTTGGCAGATAGTAAGTTCATAATAATCATATGTTGAATGACAATTTTTTTCATGGGGCTTCCAGTGATTAGGTAGTTTATCTTTGTATTCCTTACTCTTAACATTTCAACCTATTTTCTCACCAAAATGTCTTATTCACTTTATCACATGGAATATAGCACACCACTACTAGAAATAGCGGGATAGTATTTCTGCCCAAGAGCAACTATTCCCAGAGAGGAGATGCATATGTGCAGAATTACTCATTTATAAATCAAAATATGACCAAAGTATGACTACAGACCATAGGAAGTATCAACTCAGCGACATAAGGGTTTAATAGGAAAGATAATGAAAGACTTTATAGAAGAGGCTAATTTGAGTTAAAAAAAAAAAAAAGAAAGTAGGAATTTTTCCCAGGGAAGAGAGAAATGTGTGGGCACAAATAGGAACTTTATGTGGGAGAATGTATGGCAGGCCGGGGGACCTGGAAGTCTCTTGGAACGTGGAGATGTGCCTTAGTTGTCTTCCCACAATCTGACAGTGAGACAGAGTCAAGTGCAAGTGGTTTATTTGGGAGATGAAATAAAATCCCAGCAGCGGAGTATGTTAGAAAGTCGGGGCCAAGAAGGCAGCCAGTGAAAGTTGTGTTATGGGGCCAGCTCCTGCAGAGGACAGCCGAGGCTCTGTGCTGTGGGGAAACTGGAAAATGGCACAGAACACGATGCATCCAGTTAGCACACTGGCTGGGCCGGGAGCTGTGTTTTTTTTTTTTTTTTTTTTTTTTTTGCTTTTTGGAGACAGGGTCTCGCTTTGTAGTTCAGGCTGGCCCTGAGCTCACTATGGTACCCAGGCAAGCCACCATGAACTCAGCAATCCTCCTGTCCCTGCCTCCCAAGTGCTGGGATTACAGGCGTGAGCCACCATGCCCAGCATTATATGTGGTAACCGGGGATCGAACTCAGGTCCTTGCGCTTGCGAGGCAGGCGCCGGAACCACTGAGCTAACCCTCCGGCCCAGCTGTGGTTTTTATACACTGAATTCTTATCCTAAGCAGAGGACACTTCTGGGGTATCACTTCCTCATTTTTCTGGCCTGCCATGTGGGCCTGGCAGAGGTGCCCTCTGAGGCACTGAAGAAAAACCCTCAGGCAAGTGCCAGTGGCCATTGTCCCTGGCGTGGGTCGCCAACATGGTGAGGCCGAGGGACATGTGCGGACACTTAAAGAGTCTGTTGCCATCTGTAAGGACAGCAGCAAGGTATGAGGCTAGCCATTGTGGCAAGAACCAAATTTTGAAGGCTTTTGCATGTCATTCTTCATGCAGGAGGCAGCACCTTGAATATTTTAGGTTGGAAAGTGATAGAAGAATAGATATGCACTGAGAAAAACCATGGTGGCTAGAGAGAAAGACAAAACTGAGGATGAGGGAGGACGTGGAAGGGAGCAGATAAAGAGTGCAAGGGCGATTGGGAAGATAGGCTCATCGCAGGTACTGGGGAGGTGGGGCTGGAAATCGGGTGGTGGTGCTAAGTGGTCATGATCAGATGGAATGCAGAGATGCTCAGGAGGCAGAATCGACATAAATCATGAGGGATTAGATGTGGGGGAGTAAGCACTGAGAACATCTTCCCTGTGTTGCCAACAGTGTTCACGTACACAGGAAATACAGCAGGGCTAAAACTTCTTTATCGAAATAGTCTTACTGAGCATGCTGAGTTGATACGCTAAAATACCCACGTAGAGAGTTCAGTGGGCAATGGATAGAGGATTATTGAACTCAGGGAAAAGATCTACCCTGAGCAGATTTCACTGAGCAGTTATTTAGGAACCATTATTCTGTAGAAAACATTTAAGGTTAGAGGAGCAAAAGAAATTCTAGGAGAAAGACCAGAAAGTTGGCTTGAATTGTTTGAGTGTCACTATCAGCACCCTTCTAGCATCATCTCTTGCCACCCTGGAGATGCCAAGGCCTCTAAGATCTGTTAGGAATGGTTAGCCTTCATTTCTCTCCACATCTCACCCAAATGAGTTTTTTGTTTTGTTTTGTTTTGTTTTATTTGTGGCACTAGTGATTGAACTTGAGCCCTTGTGCTTCCAAAGTAGGCATGGTGTCACTTAAGCTAAATCCCTAACCCAAATGATTATTTTTAACCCTCACATAATTTTTCGGTATGGAGCCAAACAAATTGTGTGACGTGGGGCAAGCTGTAAATTCAAATTATTAGCTCCTCCATTCCCAAAAGGGGTCCTATAAACAAAGATTAACTTGTCTGGTAGTCAGTTGAAGCTGTAATACAACTGAATTGTATTATATGGTGCAGGGTTTACAAAGCTCCCTGTCTTCTAACTGAAAAAGATGAAGGTTGTGCTCTTTCCTTACCAGGCACTTAGGCAGGTTGGTAGTGAGATGCTCCTCACTATGAATGCCAGTCTCCCAGGACTGTGGTTTAACTGCTACTGCTGGTTCATGACCCACTAAGACTTGTTCACTAAAATTAGCTGCCCTTACCACTGAATAAAAGCCAGCCATACTCTGTGCTTCTACATCTTTATCAGATTTAGCCATTAAACAGCTTTCTGAGCTATGGATGTCCCCAAAGTTCCATATGTTTAAGGCTTGTCACCAGCCTGTGGCACTATGGGCCTAAGTGGAACCATTACAAGGTAAGTTCTAATGGAAAGGAGCTAGGTCACTGATCTGTGCTCTTGTGAGGAATATTAGGGCCCCAGCTGGCTCATGCCTGTCATCCCAACACGCGGGAGGCAGAGGCAGAGGCAGAGTCAGGAAGATTGCTGAGTTCGAGGCTTGCCTGGGCTACATAGTGAGACCCTGTCTAAAAAAAAAAATGAAGGTGCCCTTGAGAGAACCTTTTAGAACAGTCACAAAACACAAGCAGCTCAAAGCATTGTGATAACAGCACATTGCAACAATTTACCTTTCACATGTGTGGCTTCTGCTCTGAGTGTCTACAGATGTACGATTTTTTCTGCCAAGTTGTTATGCTGGCTGGGGACAGGATGGCCCCTCCATAGGAATGCAGAGGTGATGACATTTCTTTCAGCATTTTGGCACCTGAACATGACACTTTATCTGGCAATACAAAGTTGATGTTCCAACTGTTTATGGCAAGAATGAGCTGCGAATGCCTCCACTACACTTCAGTCCATCAACTCTTGTTATATGTACATCAGAGAGAGAGCACAGCTGTCCGACACAGAGCAGCCCCCAAAAGAGCCTCTGTCAAAATCCTACCTTGTGGCACGTGGGTGAATGAACGCACATCATGTCAGGAGTTGCACGCTTCCGAAACATCTGCTGGATCTTCCCCAATCACTCAAGTTCAAATTCGTGGATACGACACTCCTTCTCTATTCATCTTCTATATGCTGACCATCACCATTTAGTGACAGTACTAGTAACGGTATTCACCACTTAATAAAAGCCAGCCATACTCTGTGCTTCTAAATCTTTGTCAGATTTAGCCATTAAACAGCTTTCTGAGCTATGGCTGTCCCCAAAGTTCCATATGTTTAAGGCTTGTCACCAGCCTGTGGCACTATGGGACCAAGTGAAACCATTACAAGGTAAGATCTAATGGAAAGGAGCCAGGTCATTGATCTGCACTCTTGTGAGGAATATTAGGACCCTTGCTGCTTCTTGTTCTCCTCTTTTCCTTCTGGCCACAAGCAGGTGCTCCCCCAGCATGTGCTCCCATCAGGATGTGCTGTGCTCCCACAGGCCCCAGCGACACAGACCCAGACCTTTGAAATTCTGGCTCGGAATAAACCTTTCCTTTTCCTAAGTTGTTTATGTACAATGTTTTGGTCAGAAAAACAAAAAGCTAGCAACTTATTTTTATCCTACTTTGTAGCTACAGAAGTTAGAAAAGTTCATTAGCTAGCCCGAAAGCACCCAGCTGAAAGCTGGCATAGCTGGAATATGGACTAAGTTTTCTCCACCAGGGTATTTGACTGTATTTTTCTCTGTGGAGCATTAAGGAGCTCATCTACTACTCCTTCAGGTAGCATTTTAAGATTCCACAGCATTGTCATAAAGTATGTCATTTGATCCTCCAAACAGTGGGGAGAATGGGGCAGGACGCATATCATTCCCAGCATCACCGAAGAAACTAAGACTCTCAGAGTCTCACTGGTCTGTTCAAAGCCACTCATCTGAGTCTTGGATTCAGATCTCCTTGCTTTTAGCCATTCACATCAATACATGCTATCTTCTCAGAGCAGCCGTTTCTTCTTTTGAAATGACAGTGTGTGAAATCTTCTAGAAGCCAATTTGGGTCAATTACAAAGACATTTCTGATAGTTAGGTTTTCCAGAGGTGGAGAAGGAGGCAGTGTTGTCTTTCCCTTTCACTGTTCATGTAGACACTAGGCGAGAAGCAATTGCACCTGATGCCTGGGGTGTGGGCACAGAGGCAGACGGAGGAGGTGGGCTCTAAGAATCATTTCTTCCTGAGAGCTCTTCCCCGAGTATCACCCTGTCCTTACCATTTTGGTTGAGAGGAAGCTGCATGCCATCAACCACTGCATCCATCTCCTACTTGGTCTCCTGGACTACTCTAATTCATTTATCCAATTTGCTTTGTACGGAAATGTCACCCATCACAGACCTTATTTCTTCCTGCATCTTCACTGGCTCCTTTTGGCTAGGTCCACCCACGGATACAGTTCTGGGCGATATCTAACTATCTGTCTACGTCCTCTACCCAAACTCTCTTCATTGTATTCCAAACCCAGTTTCTGCTTCAGTGAACCCCATTATTTGTTTGCTTCCAGCAGCCTCATGTTTATATTAGCCTTCAATCCTTTGCCTCCCTTGTTCCATCCCCTGAGATATTCTGCATTTTCCTCTTGCCCATCTAATCACATTGATCTTCTCAGACCCAAGGCAAACTTATTTCAATTCAACAAACAAACCTAATGAATTCCTACCAAACAACACAAAATAATCTAGGAACAATCTTCCACTCATGCAATGAGTCCACTGAGATTCAAAAATAAAGAAGAAATGGCCCTGTCCTCAGGGGGGTGGACAATCAGAACCAGCTGTATAGGAAACTCTTTGATTTTGAACCGTTGATTCAGCATTGGCTTTTGTCTTTAGTATTTGAAGTGAACTAATTCTGTCTGTTCAATAGAGGGTAGACACTGAGCCTCCTTCCAACACAGACCTGGAGAATGGTAGGCAAGCAAATAATTTAGGTGTGTCAAGCCTGGTGGCTCACACCTGTAATCCCAGCATTCAAGAAGCAGAAGCCGGAAGACTGCTGTGAGTTTGAGACTAGCCTGAGTGACCTAGTGTGTTCAGGGCCAGCCTGATCTACAAAATGCAAGAGCTTAACTCAAAAAACTTAAAAAAAAAAAAAAAAGCAAATAATCAGGTGTTACATGATTGTGGAGCCTAGGATTGGGTATTTTCATGTACAAATTCCCTCTCTCCTTCTCTCTCTCTGTTTCTCACACTTACATACACACACACACACACACACACACACACAACCAATTATTTGAATTTCTAGTGCTAAGAAGATCAAGTCCCATCTTCACTATTTTTTGGACATAGAGTTACAGCAAAATCCTAGTTAAGGGTAGAGAGTTTGAACTCTCCCCTCCTTGGTTGAAGTACTAACAGTCAACAAAGGGGTGGTCTTAATAGGCCAATGTCTCTCTGGCTCAGTTTTGTCAACATAAAAATGAGAATAATAAACAAAGCGGCACACAGCACCCTCTTCCTAACAGAGATGTGAGTGTCAGGATCATGTAAGTTAATACTCATGGGGCACTCAGGATGATTCTTAGCATCTAGTGATCACTAAACAGACAATGACAGATATTTTTATTGCTAATTCAGTGATCTTGACATTGAGTTCACTCAGCTTCCCTTAAATTTCTCCTTGTGTTTAAAATGAAGGTAATAAGCTAAGAACTTAATGTAAAAGATTGAGAAAGCTTTTCACAGAAAATATTCCCTTATTTTTGACTGAAGTCCCGGGTTCTTTAGCTCACAAACATGCAAACACATCTTCCTCCTGTCCTTGCTTCTTTAGCCAGTGTGCATATCCACCAGTATTCCTGCTACTGTGGGAAGTCAGTTGTTTTTAATCCATAGAAAATACTGGCCTCTTACAATTCATCTTTAGAAAATTACAACCTAAATTACACTAGATGGTTGCATAAGCCCAGTTCCCTGAGTACACGGGCAGCTTTTCCACAGTCTGTTCATGCATATTTTGTCCAGCTGTGAAGAATGGAGAGGAATCAGGCTTCTCCAAGAGAGTTCAGGGGCCCAGGCCCATCACACCATGTAAAATTTGTTATGATGAATATCAAGAGCAGCTTTGAAAGCAATAGGAGTCAAAGCAGGTCAGACAAGAACCAGAGGGAAAAGGAGGCGGTCCTGACTCACCAGCTCTGCCTGAGGGGTGGATCAAGGACCTGAGTTTCCAGGGAGCAGTAAACTACTTCAGCTTTGGACACTCAGTCCTGACTCACTGCCTAGTGACTGCAGATGTAAGTCTTAGGTGAGGCTCTAAAAGCCAGAACCCCTTAAAATGAGACTTAGCCTAATTACCTGCAAGGCAATAGGTATGAAGGTGCCGGGCCCCCTAGTGGAAATGCAGAGGGACTGGGAAGCTTCACGAGCAGATGGTGGTGGACCCAAATGAGGAAAGTTGGAATGTACCTCAAATATTAATTTGCTCATCTTCCAGTCAGTTGCCTCTTGTATCAAATGAACCGAATGGTTGTAGAAGCTAATGTGGACTCTCTAGAGCTGTGTTTTGTTGGTGACAGAAGTATTTTTGCAAGATCAATGTCTGTTCCCTCTCTCCCTCTGTGTGATTTCTCTGTGTATTTGGGCTGGGAAGGTCCACCTGGTGCAGGGAGATAGAAGTGACAGTTTCACCGGTGGAAGTACTTAGGGTCTCTATAGCATAGATGGCGTGAACCGATGCATGTAGAATGCTTAAAGGAGATATCAAAGCATCAGGAGGAAAGATCAGAGAAAGAACACATTGACCTACATCACTCTGAAATATTTTGATGAGTCAAGAATCCTCTTATAGTGTTAATATCTAAAAAATGATTCCCTGGGTTTACACTGAGTGTGTACAAATTAGCCCATAACCAATTCTTGACCACTGGGTTAAGGGCTAAATGAAGATCAAAGTCTCAATTTTCTTTTATTCCTAAAAGATTTATAGACAGGATAACAAAAGAATAACATTGAGGAATAGCTGACCTGCTTTCCTATCAAAAAATGGTTTGGAGTACACAATTTTTTAACAGTTTAATAGTGCAATTGTGAACTGTGCAATTGGGGTAGGGGAGAAAACACAGAGGGTTGTTCTTAAGCAGAACTTTATCGTTAATCAAACAAGATCAAGCCTGTTGAGTATCAAGATATTAATAAAATTGAAATGCAGTCTCATAATGATCACTGAGCAGCTATGGGAAAAGCTAAAGACTTTTTTAGATATTTTAATTGACCCATGTACTTCTGAGTCAACCATAGAATAAAAAAGAGCATTACCTGATACTACACAGGATATGAGAGGAAACTACAAATTTGTGACAATTTATCTTATTTGATGCAGTTAAAGAAAGGATCATTATTGCGCTAGACAGTAAGAAGCAAGTTGAGATTTGAATTCTTCTAAATGTAATTTCACTCTCATGTTTCTTACCCTAGGGACCTTGTTCATTGAATAATAATAGTTAATATTTAATGAGCACTTCCTAGTTTTCCAGTAGGATTTAATGCATACTTCATGAGTTAACTAATTGAATCTTTCTGACCTTTTCGTAAGGTAGCTGTTGTGATTTGTGTCTCAAGTCTCCCCAAAGCCACATGCAGTCACAGATGTGGCTTTTTAGAGGTGGATGGGACTAGAGTCTGTGATTGATTCGTGGTCTATTACAAAGATTAAGGATGCTAGGATTAAGAGTGGGTGATTACTAAATGAGCCCACTGACTGGTTTGGCACCCCCTAATCCCAGTAGACTAGATATAGTATAAGGGACAGAAAGTAGCTTGTTTTGTCCCTCGTTGCTTTCCTACTTTTTGCACATGATGAACTTTCTCCTCTGTGACGCCTGTCTGCCATTTCCCCCTGCCTTGGAACCAACCAACTATGGACTAAAACCTCCACAAACTGTGACCCAAATAAACATTTCCTCCCTTAACTTGGGCATGAGGTATTTTGTCTCAGAAAAAAAGAAATGCCTCTAAGACAGTAACTGCGATTATTTCACTTACAGATGAGTTGACTGAAACTCAGAGAGGTTACATAAACTGTGCAGAGTTACACAGCTAGCCAAGAGACGGATGGGGTTCATATGTTGGATGTCTGGCTCGAGATACATGAAGTTAACTTGTCTCCTGCCTCTCAGAGGAAAGCGTTATTCCAACTGGGAATGACACTTCGTGGCCACTGAAACATCTAGCACAAATAAAAGGCATCTTGAAAGGGGACATGAGATTGCCTTTATAGTGAGGTATCCAGAAGTTAAACTCCTAGATAACAGGTTTTAGGCTGTCTAATGCTTTGCTAAGATGCAAACCATGCAGGTCTTAGGTACTTTCTTGAGGCTAAGCCAAAGTACAGGATACTCACAAGTTAAAGAGGGAGGTTTAGTTTGGCTCATGGACTGTAGAAGTTTTAGTCTATAGTTGGCTGACTCCAAGGCAGAAGAGGAACAATCCATGACACTGTAGGCAGGAATCAGTGAGCCTCCCTTCTTCCTTCCTCTTTTATTCCCTCTAGGCTACAGAGTTATTGGCTGGAGCCTCCCCCCACACACAGGCTGGTTCTTCCCTCTTCAGGCAGTCATCATCCACACTCAGAACTATGCTAAACCAATCAACAATGACCACTCTACATTTGGGACTAACAGTCTCAAATTCTAAGCCTGACTTGGCGAAACTGCACTGGGAAGAAGCTCCATCTAACAGAGACCTACCCATCTGAGACACACTCAGACTTCAGGAGCTGGAGAAGAACCCATCCATGACTCTGCATTTGCCACAGAAAAGTTCAGGAGAAGCTGGTTTTGCTGGGGATAGGGAGGCCATCTCCAAGAAGCTGCTAATCATAAAATATAAGGTGTGTAGGTTGCATTTTGCAGCTCAGTTGCTTTGAGAGATCATTGTTCTTGGTCCACGGGGTCATTAATTTTCGTTGCCTCATTGCCACCCACATATGCAGCCAATCCGTTCTTCATATCCCCTCGAGGTCACAGAAAACACATTTTGGAATCCTACCTGACCAGGGTTTGAATGATTTTCAGAGTGTTAATATTCTGATGCCAGAATTCTTTATTTGGTCAAATAAAACTGATAGTTCTTAGCTGTCTTACATTATTCTCAGAGGTTTAATGATACAACACAATTAAGATACCTGATACTTGTAACTAAAATTTTGCCGTAGATGCTTTAGGTCTGTCTGTATTCTCATCTGAATGCTACCACATCCTATGAGAGACTATTATCCACATTTTACAGAAAAGGAATGTTAGGAAGTATGTACTTGATTAATTGCAGACAGCTGGACTGGAGAGCTAAAAATCAACCCCCCAGGTCAGAATGACTCCAAATTTTATGCAATTATCCCACATAGTACCTCGTGCTGTGCAGACACACAGCCGGCACTGGGCAAACTAGGGTTCCCTTCCTTACTCACATACTTAGGCTGTTTCAAAAGCACAGTTAAGTCACTCCCAATAAAACATATGGCAGCCTGGCTAATGAAATGCTTCCCCGTGGCCAAGACACTACAGTCTCCCGGGTGCAGTGGTTCCTATGGACTTGTCACTACACAAACCCCAGATCTCTTCGAAGGTAGCTCCCACAGCTGATGGATTATGCACCGTACTAATGACAACCCAATGAAAGAACAAACTGTCAATTACTGGTCCGGGGACCAGCTGCTGTGTAGCAAGAGCCCCAGGCCTTGGAACTCAGTTCTGCCTCTTTCCAGGGGCTCCTAGTCCCTCTGAACTAAGGATGAAGCTGACGTGTTTGAGCACATCAGGGCAGGACATGAGCAAAGGCTAGTGGAGTGCAGAAGAGAAGGGGTGAAGTGAAGTGAGAGCTTTCTGTTCTGTATGGAGGAAGAAGAAGAGGGTGCTCTGAGGATGCTTCTTAGGACAGCCCAGTGGAGAAGGCAGTCACCGAGATACCTGGATGGGGTTTCAGGTCAAGGCCTAAAGCTGTTAGGAAGGGTTTTTGAGTCATCACAGAAATGAAAGTGAATGAGAGCAAGTCTCACTGTGGCTTTCAGGATTAAATGACAACAGGAAATAGTCTTATCTTAGTAAGCTCCATGGGGAGGAGTTGGGGCAGGCTATGTTTTAGATCTTTTTAAAAATCCCCCCAAATTCCCTTGTGTGTGGAAGGTGATTGGATCATGGGGGCACTCTACTCACCAGCGGACCCAACCCTGGATGAGTTCAGTGGCTAAAAGCACATTAGGAGGTAAGATCTGTTTGAAGGTGGGCCCTGGGGGAGGGGTATAACCTGCGAGGGTATATTCTTTTTTTTTGTACATTTTATTGGTACATTATATATACACATCACGATTACACTCCACATTGAGAATTTGTACCAGTATATGACACAACTTAATTCTCATTTTCTCCCTCCCCTACTTTCCCCAGCCCCTACATACACAAACATCATTTCCTTTTTAACCATCACTTTCTTTCTTTCCTCATTATTTACCCCTATACCCCTTTACCCTTAGAATATTTACTACTTCACAATATCAATCATGCATTCTAGAGCATTTATAACTTGTTTCTCATACCAGAGAAAATATACAATATTTACACATCTGTGACCTATTTATTTCACTTATGAGTATATCCTGAAAGTACGTCCATTTGAGTATAAATGATTCAGTCTCATCATTCTTTATGGCAGAGTAACACTCCATTTTACTGAAAAAAAAAATCTTTATCCCATCTAGAGTTGATGGACATTTGGGTTGTTTCCAAGATTTAGCTATTACAAACTGAGCTGCTATAAACATGGGTGCGCATATGTCTCTGTGGTAGGAATCTTGTAATTCTTTTGTGTATATCCCCAGCAGGGGAATAGCAGGGTCAAATGGAACCTCTAATTCTAGTTTTTTGAGGAATCTCCACACTTATCTCCATAAGGGTTGTACTAGTCTACATTTCCACCAACAGTGGAGAAGGATTTCTTTTTCCCACAATCTCGCTGGTTAATTTCAAGAAAGCAGCCATTCTTTGTGGAGTGAGATGAAATCTCATAGTTGCTTTCATCTGCATCTCTTGAATGGCCAGTGATGTTGAGCATTTCTTCATATATTTGTTAGGTGCATTTACTTCTTCCTCTGAAAAGTGTCTGTTCATTTCAGATGCCCATTTTTGAACTGGGTCATTAAATTTGAGGGGACTGATTTTTTTAAGCTCTTTATATATTCTAGATAGTAGCCTTTTGTCTGAGGAATTACTGGTAAAGATTTTTTTTCCCATTGTTGGTTGCCTTTTTGCTCTGCTGATGGTTTCTTTTGCTATACAGAAGCTTTTTAATAGAAAGAGATCCCATTTGTTGATTTCTTCTGGTAGTTCTCATGCTATAGATGTTTTGTTCATAAAGTCTTTCCCTAAGCCAGTGTCTCCAAGAGTTTTACCTAACCTGTTTTGCAACAGTTTTAGTGTCTCTGTTTTAATATTTAGGTCTCTCGTCCACTTTGATTTTAGTTTAGTACACAGTGAAAGAGATGGATCTAGCTTCAGTCTTTGGCAGGTTGAAACCCAGTTTTTCTAGCACTATTTGTTAAAGAGGCTATCTTTCCTCCATTGAAGACGTTTGGCTCCCTTGTCAAACATGAGGTGGCTTAGTGTATCTGGCATTGTTTCTGGATCTTCTAATCTATTACACTGATACTCAGGTCTGTTTCTTACCCAGTACCATGCCATTGTTTATCGTAGTGGCTTTGTAGTAAAGTTTCAAGTTGGGGAAAGTGATACCCCCTGCCATGTCCTCGTTTCCTAGAATTGCTTTTTCTATTCTAGGTCTCTTGTGGTTCCAGATGAATTTTTGCATGCTTTTCTATATATTTGTGAAACGGGCTGTTGGGATTACATTCAATCTATGCAGTAGTTGTGGGAGTAAAGCAATTTTGGCAATGTTGGTTCTTCCTATCCAGGAACAAAGGCTGTCTTTCCATTTTCTGATATCCTCTTCGATCTCCTTTTTCTGAGTGTTGTAGTTTTTTGGAGTAGAAGTCCTTTACCTCCTTTGTTAGATTAAGTCCTAGATATTTCATTTTTCTGGATGCTATTGTAAAAGGAACTGAGTCCCCAATTTCTTTCTCTATCAATCTATTATTTGTGTATAAAAATGCAATTGATTTTTGAGCATTGACCTCATATCCAGCTACACTACTAAATTTGGTGATTAAATCTAGCAGTTGTTTGGTGGAGTTTTTTTTTTGTTTTTTGTTTTTTTTTGAGACAGGGTCTCATTTTGTAGTTCAGGCTGGCTCTGAGCTCACTATGTAGTCCAGGCAAGCCTCGAACTCAGCAATCCTCCTGCCTCTGCCTCCCGAGTGCTGGGATTACAGGCGTGAGCCACCACGCCTGGCACTGTGGTATGTGGTATTGATTGCTGGTGGGCGTGAGTCTCCATGCCCAGCATTGTATGTAGTTACCAGGGATGGAACTCAGGACCTTGCACTTGCGAGGCAGGCGCCAGAACCACTGAGCTAGCTCTCTGGCCCTGGAATACAAATTTTTAAAGTACATGTTTATTATCCTCTGGACTTCCATTGGATTGGTGGTGCTTTCCCTTTTTCATTCCTTTATTAGCATGGATTTGAGCCTTTTCCTTCCTTTGTTTGATAAGGTTGGCTAGGGGGTCTGTCGATTTTGTTGATCTTTTTGAAGAACCAACTCTTGAATTCATTGATTTTTTTTATGGTTCTCTTAGTCTCCACTGAATTAATTTCTGCCCTGATCCTTATAATTTCTTCCCTAGTACAAGCTTTGGGTTTGTTTTGCTCCTCTTTTCTTAACTTGAGGTTTACCCTTAGGTCGTTTATTAGAGCTTGCTCTATTTTCCTGGTGTAGGCATTTACTGCTATGAATTTCCCTCGTAGAACTGCTTTCATTGTATCCCATAAATTCCTGTAAACTATACTGGGATTATCATTTAATTGTAAAAACTGTTCAATTTCTTTCCTGAGGGGCAGTGGAGCTCCCAGGGGGGCATCTAGCCTGGGTCCAGGGCCTGGTCAGCTGCTTGCGGGCGGTGGAAATCACTACATGGCCTCTGTGGTGCTTACCCAGGGTGGATGGAGATCCCTGAGTCTGCTGGCCTGGATCTGCTCACGGGTGGGCTGCTTGCAGACAGTGGAAGTCACTGCGCAGCCTCTGCTGCACTTATAGAATGGTGTATTCTTGTCCCTGGTTCCTCCCCTCTCTGCCTCCTGACTGCCATGCATGGATTGAGCACCTTTTCCTCTGCCATTCCTCTCTGACTTCCTGTTCCTGCCTTGAAGCCAGTTAATCAGGTATTGGAATCACGAGCCAAAAGACACTTCTCTGTCTTTAAGTCGTGGTGGATGAGTATTTTGTCCCAGCTACAAAAAAAAATGATTGGGGGCTGGGGATTTAGCTCAAGTGGTACCACACCTACTTTGGAAGCACAAGGGCCAAAGTTCAATCCATGGTACTGCAAAAAGAAAAAAAAAAAGTGGAGCATTAACCTCCATGCCCTCTAACACCTTTGTCTAGTTCAAGAAGTCTCAGAAAGGTTCTGTGACCCAACCCCACACCTCTCCCGACAGTGTCACCTATTTTCATCACTCCAAAGAGACCAGAAATGGAAATGCCACATTTCTAAGACCTGACAGCACCTGCTCCTCCATGGGTGACACAGAGGCACTGCTCAAAGGTGACCCCTTCTGCCAGCTTGCATCTCTCAGTGAGAAGCACCCCACCTCTCAGACTTCAGCTCTCCCAAGTCGCCCACTGTCTCAGTGAGAAGCTTTAGAGGTGAACTAAATTTGGCAGTCCATGATCTTTCCAAAAGGTAGTAAGCTATTCTCTCAAGTTATGACCCTTCTGTAACTGTACATACAAACCTAGACATCTCATTGTTTTGGATGTATCAGGCACGACACCTTTGTTCCCCTTAAGAGTTCCATAGATGGAGCAAATGTTGGGGGAGAAAAATTTAAACTCTGGTAAGTCAAGAGATTGAGCACACTAGTGTAAATCTGTGAAATATTCTGACTCACACAAAGGCAAAGACAGCCCTCTCAACAGACTCAATAAATTTTACTCAATTCAGATGCAGAAGGAACAGTTTTCCACCTTTTACCCTCATCTTACAAGAAAGTTTCCTTGGTTTTCCTCAGCTACACTCTGATGACAAGGTTTATAAATTTATGTTGTCAAATTGTAGATAATGATCACACTTCTACCCTTTTCTTGCCTTGGGTCTGCCAGGTCTTGCAACCAACTCTTTGATACCCTTTATTTTTCTTAATTAACAAATAAAATTATAAATATTTATGGTGTATAGTATGATGTTTTAAAATATGTATACATTGTGAGAAAGCTAAATTAAGTTTATTAGGATATTGCTACCTCACATACCTAGTAATTTTTGTGCAGTGACACATTTAAAAATTTAATTTTTTAGGGATTTCCAAATATGCAATACATTGTCCTTAACTGTCGTCACCATGTTGTACATTTGAGTTCTTGACTTTGTTCCTCTTACTGAAGTGCGACTTTCTATCCCTGACCCACATCTCCAGTCCTCCCTCACTCCAGCCCCTTTAACAAATGTTTCACTCTCTGCTCTACAGGTCAACTTTTTTAGATCACACTCATAAGTCAAATCACGTGGTACTTATGCCCTCCTCTACAATTTTAGCATCCTTGTGCTAGGACTTAGAGACTTTGCTAATGAGGCAATGCCAAATTTTATTAATTAAGGAAAAGATACACAAAAACTTGTATATACTGTATACTTTCATATAAACTGAGAATCCAAAAGATGTTACCATAATTCTGGCTATAAGCTATTTTAAAGCAAGAATTTATTTATTTATTTATATCACTTCTCGGCCTTTTGGCTAAGATCAAGTGTAGTATCTGTTCTTATCAGTTTAATATTTATTTATTTATTTGTTTGTTTGTTTGTTTATTTATTTATTTTTATTTATTTTTTTTTAGACAGGGTCTCACTTTGTAGTTCAGGCTGGCCCTGAGCTCACTATGTAGCCCAGGCAAGCCGCCATGAACTCAGCAATCCTCCTGTCTCTGCTTCCTGAGTGCTGGGATGACAGGCATGAACCACCACGCCCGGCACTGTGGTATGTGGTATTGATTGCTGGTGGGCGTGAATCTCCATGCCCAGCATTCTATGTGATTACTGGGATCGAACTCAGGACCTTGCACTTGCGAGGCAGGCGCCAGAACCACTGAGCTAAATCTCCAGCCCAGGAATGTATTCATTTTTATACAGCAGTTAAACAGTATAGAAAATCACTGTCCAGAGCCATATCCAACTTATTTTATTAATACATAAATTCACTTTTGACTTCTTTTAGGAGACTGTCACCCAGTTGGCAGCATGAATCGATTGTAAAATTCAGTTTATTTGATATATAATATTACCTTTTAATAAATGATGGTCATTTTATCAGAGAAAATAAATATAGACCATATATTCAATTATTGAGTAAATCTTCTCTGAGCAGCATGCCCACTCAAGGTCCGGTTATTTTCATAGTCAACTTCATTTTTATACCATACTTCATTCACCAAGTAGTTTAGGTGAGATACGTACTCAGTCCTTTGTTTTTACAAATAACAAAGCTATTTGAAACACTGAGAAGTGAACTGAACCTGTACCAGAGAAATCATGTAGACATAGCATGAACTCAGGCTCAAGCTTAAGCACACCTGGGCCACAACCCCACTCTGCTACTTGCTGAGTTGAATACACTTGTCCAAGATGTTGAATGTCCCTGAACCTCAGTGTCTCCCTCCTGAAGGGATTGCTGCCCGAGTAAAGGATCACATAGGACAGCGCTAGGAGTGTGCTAAGCATCGATGAATAGAGACTTGGGCAACTGCTACCTCACCACTACATTCAGGTGTGTTGGCCAAAACTTGACTTTGGATACATTATTTTTAGCCTCCTGACTGTGATCAAGGCCCAACACACAGTGGAAAATAAATATCAACTCTTAATTCTGTCCTCTGAACAATGTGTGAGCTGAAAGGAACAAATATTTGTCAATGTGTGAATCCACAATTGACAATCTGTCTTCTCTGAGGTCGTGCCAACCCCTGTGGGGCAAAGGAGCAGACAGAGTATCTGAAGAGACCACACAGTTCCATGCCAGGGCCTGAGAGGGAGAAGCAGTGGGTGAAGGGAGGACATCTTGTCCCCCAGAAGAACGCATGTGCAATGAGATAGGGAGGCAGTGGCCCCTGGACACCTCCGAGCTACCGATGTGGGATCACCTTGCAGCTGTCAGTGTTCACTCTGCTTGTCGAGGGCGCTGAGAAAGGGGGTGACGGAGTTATCCCTCTTCCCCTTTCTCCTGTGTATCCTCCTATTCCTTCTGTTGCTGTTTTCCATCCATTCCCCTTATCACAGAAGGTCTCCCAAGCCTCAGTTCAACTGACTTTCGCCCCAAAAAAGACTGCTGCTCTTGACTCATCCCCGAAGGTGCATGATCTTGCCTCAGATCATTTGGGGTGTTTTGGTAAATACTGAGTGTTCTCCTGTCAAGGAACAAACTCACTGGGTAGTCTTTTCTGGTAAAATATATGTAACAAAATTTATCATTTATTTTTAGCATACAGTTTATTGGCACGAAATATATTCACTTTGTTGTGTGGCCATCACCATTATGCATCTCCAGAAAATTTTCATCTTTCCCAGCTGAAGTTCTGTACCCATAAAAACAATTAATTCCCACTTCCTCCTTTGTCTAGTCCCTGAAAACCACCGTTCCCCTTTGTTCTTATGACTTCTACTACTCCAGGGAACTTCATAAAATATTTGTCCTTTTCTGAATGGCTTATTTCATTTAACATAATGTCTTCAAGGTTCATCGCTGCCAAAGCATGTGTCAGAATCTCCTTGCTTTTTAAGGCTGAATGACTGTATAGACTTTTAAAATCCTGCAGTCTTAGCTGATGGCCTCATATTTTGAGCCTTGCTATAAAACTTCATGCTTAATGAGGCTTTAAAAACTGACTTATTTCATTAGCATATAATTAGTTGAAAGTGTTGCTGAGCATTTATTGTAGCTGCATGGAAAGTAATAAATGTATGATTTTTTTCATGAACATTGTCTTCACATAGTGGTACATTAAATTAGGGTTACATATTGGCATCCTTGCAAAGAGATGGCATTTTTTAATTAAAATTTATGAAATTATTATAGAATGGTGATAGAATTATTCAAGAAAGTCACCCTATGATTCCTGGCATCTGTGTGATGAGGCACGTAAGTAAGACTCACACAGAGTTTTTCAGATAATTCAGTATGCAAAGTTGCTCAATTAAATGACCACGTCCAAAACGAAGCACCTGAATTCTCATTAGTTACCCTTCCTGGCTAAACAGATGCACTAAACTCACATCACAATCTATTTACTTACGTGTTTATTAGTTTGTTTAAGTATATATTTATTTGTATAAACTTTACAATAGATTTGGTTCTAATCAATAGTGACATAGTTATACAGACTATAAAGGACAGCATAGTATTATTCTTATCACTGCCATTAACAATAGTGTAAATTAATTGTATAAATTAGTAGGTTTGACTGGGCATCTCCATCTGACATCAGAGAGTTTCTTTATCACCGCAGAGCTTCTTAGGATGAAGCTCTTCTGATCATGAAAACCTAACAATAATTATGTCTCAGTCGCATTTGGTACCTGGGATAATGTAACACACATTCATCTCTCCATCGGCCTCTTGGGTTTATTTATAATTCAGATTGTTGACAACATTGTACAACGATACCAGGGTCGGGCAAATGGAGAAAGGCGCTTGCTGGTAGCTTCTTAAATTTACAAATATTCATCATTAGGCCTTGTTTTCAATTTCAAGGTGTAGTTCTTCCTTCTTTGTGTGACCCTACTTCCTTAACGACCTTTGAACCCTTATGGGATAGTATAAGAAAGGAACTAAAAGGGAAAAGGAAGTTTTTTGATCGAAGGAGAACGATGATTTGAACATAATAATATCAGACAAAGATGTCAGGATCAGGGAAAGAACAAAATACTGGCTCCTGATGTCTCTGCTAAAAGTGACTTTTTCTAAGAATTTTGTATATCACGCCTGTCATAAACATTCAACTTCATTGTGCAATGAAGACAGATGACAAGAATTTGCTGCTCCAACAACTCAAAAAAAACCAACTCCTCAATGTCCTTGGAATCTGACTTCTTCAGTTCCAAATGCGCAGTGGAAAACTTGTGCCTGCAAGGGCTGGGGGCAGTTGTTTATGTAAGTAATTGGACATCTACATAAATATGAGAATTGGGGCAATTCCTTGTCTTCTCATCTGTTGTAAGCCAGAACTTTGAGATGAAGAGACGAGCAGAGCAAAGAAGTGCGTAGTTATCCTTCGCTGACTCTCTTACATAAGCTTCAAGGTCATGACGTTTGCTCCATTTTGTTTCCAAGGAGCAAGAGGAAAAACAAATTTTGAGTCACTTATCGGGGTGAGAAAGGGCCTTGAAAGATTTGAGGTTAGAGGAGATATTTTGGACAAAAATGCGAGATGCGAAGAGGAGACTGAAGGCAGAACAACTGGCTGAGAAATGACGTGAGGAAAGAGGATAAACAGTATCGACAGAGAGCTGAGCAGGTCCAGAAGATGGGATATACTCTCTTCAGACACCACGGAGATCAGTGAACCTTGAAGCAGAGTACAGAGAGGAATTTTTACATTGAGACACAGACAGCTGAGGGGATTCAAATATCTTATTGCAAATTAGAGGAGTCTTCAGAGCAAGAAAGAATGGAACTTCGAGTATGAGAACTGTTTGACCTAGCCAGAGTGAAGAATTCAAGGAAGAGCTAAAAATGGATGAAAATGTGTCACAGAGTTGTAGGGAGCTCCGCAGTTATATAGAATCATAATGGTAACATAACAAAGTTGTGTTTGGAGATCTTGGAGATACACAATGCTTAGTGATCATTATATCTAAAGAGGTCCTTTGTGAATCCGATAGAGGCTATTATATTTATGTAGATGGAGAAGATACACATTCAAGATATTAATGCCACCTACTGGCCTTGCCTGATCTAGCTATCCATCATCTGTAATTACAATGAAAACTTTGGATAATTCTCAGGACCATCTATGCCCCTTTTGACTTGGCAGAGCAATGTGGTTTAGTTTGAAAGCATATCCTACCATTAATTACTACAACATGGGGATTAAGGTGGATAATATGAAAAGTTAAGAGAATCAAATCACTGTGTCAGTACCTATAAACACTGGTGCCCAAGCACAGTAATGTCTGACTCCAGATCTGCAAAGATCTAACAGAGCTTAGTGTGTGCCCTTGCTCTTCGGTGTCAGCCTTTGGTTTAAGAAAGCAGAAGACTCCTGGCTAGCGTGTGGTTTATGCTATTTCCTTATAACCATTCTTCTCACAGACCTTTGAAAATCTAATTCATGTGTCTCTAAATCTCATCTAGTGGGTGGTATGTATGTAGATGTTCAAAAATCATTCATATGAATAAATTAATGAATGAGGAAGCTATGCTATGAGCCCATTTTTCTCTACAATATATTTTCTTTGGATTTGAAGTCTCTGTGATCTTCTATTCCTGTCTCACTGAGCATATACATTTTGAAAGATGAATAAATGTGTCCAAGTCTATAAACACAAATATTTTGTTCTGGCCATTTTAGGCAAGATCTACTTCTCCCCACCTTGTCTGGCCTGGATTCTGTCTTAACTTTCTGGTATCTGTATTGATAATCATGCTCAATTGGTTTTGCCTCTTATAATGACAATGGGAAAAATAATGCCAAGGGCAATCACCAAGTTGAGTGGAGGAGTCTGAACAAATAAAAAGAAGGCCGCACACATAAGATTCTTATATTGTGACAGTCTAAACTTGAAATCATCAGTTCCACTACACAGAACTCATGATTTTTTCTGACTTCCAACAGATGATTGGTAAGATAACTAGTCCATTCAACAATCCTCATGTGAGTTCATGAACGATGTCCCCAACAAATAATGTGGTGCGACAAACAGAGTTGCCTCATGACCATTTGAGCAGTAACTAACCCTTATAGTTGTATTTTTTTGTCGCAGATGAATATGTACCCTTTGGAGCCTAGATTTCCACTACTAAGCTAAGAACCACAATTTCATTCTGAAAGTTACATTAAATTCCTGGTTTACATCGTACCTTGGTAACCAATTAGAAAAATTAGAAAACCAAGTCCAAAGAGTACAAGGTGTGTTGCTGTTAGATATTTCCTTCCTTTGAACATATATTCCTTTCCCCATCAGCTAGCAAAATTCATAGACTAACTTCACAAGCTGTACATGAAGATTTTCCGCTATGTATTGGCAAGCTCTACCAACCTCTTCATTTTTATGTTTGTCATCCAGCTCTAGCAAATGGAGGGTTTGTGTCAGATTCACCTTTCTTAACTGTTACCAGTTCGGTGAAGCTATGAGACAAAACAAGGGGATGGATTTCCCTTCATCCCTCACCATTCAAGTCTAAGTTTCCAGGGCTTTTCTGCAACCAAACAAATCAGGCAGTAACTCACAGAGTATTAGCAAGACAGCTTGAGTAAGCTGTGGGTGGGTCATCCTACCTCATCACACCAGCTGGATCACAGAGTGACAATGTTCAGATGTTTACGGGGCTGTGACAGTTGGGGTAGTGTGGGGTTGAGGGAAGGTTATGACTGCTAAAATTCAAAACTATATTTTCTGAGCATGATCTGTTTCCAAAGCAGGAAAACTGGCTTCCCGAATTTGGCTGAAGAAATTTGTTTTCTTTTCAGACAAAGGCAGGGAGGATGAATATGGTGTGGACAGAAGGGTTGAATCCACTGAGTGGAGGCTTATCTTCGGATTAGTACCTTCACTGAAGTTGACCTCTAGTCCACCTTTGCCATGGGAGCAATTTCTTAAAGGTTCAAAAGACGTCTGTGAGGCTAGACTTACTTCTGTGGCAAGACTTCCTATGTGTTTTTCCTTGTGAAAGATGGACTTTCCAGTTAAGGAAGAATTAGCTGGCTATTTCTTCACTGTTGCTCTTGGAGGGTAAGATGTAGCTCACATCTGCTAATTAGATGCCAAGATTCAGTTCTCATTGTTGACCAGTAACCCAGTCTCTCCCACTCTGGCGTGTTTAGACAAGGTATGAATGAGTCTTGCTCGCTCCTTCACCTGAATCTTGACCATAATGGCATCTGTAGGACTTAGCTTTTATTGAAGAAGTCAGTAAAGAGGTAAACAAACATGTAAAGAGGACAAGTGGGAAGCCCCTTTTGGCCTCCCTTACTTATATAACCTGTAACACGTGTTGACTCGGCCCAAAATCTTGTCACTGTCTCTTAACTTTATACGGCTGCAAGTTCTGGGACCCTAGGAAAGTAGCAGTTGTTATGATAAAGTCAGGATTTAGACTGGTTGCTGGGGCATTCAGGGCCCCTTTTCTCTCTGTGTGTTCTCATCATTGCTTCAGGAAGCCATAGAGATATCTGGCTCTCTCAGACCAACAGCTCAGGCAATGTCACCGCGTAGAACAATGTAGTTAACAACTAAATTTTGTTCCCCAGGAGAATACATTGATGAGCATGGCCACTGCCAGGCCTGTGACGCTTCGTGTGCCAAGTGCTGGGGGCCAGGCCAGGAGGAGTGCACCAGCTGCTTCAGCACAAGGTGAGTGGCCTCTCTGTCTCCCTGGGGTGGGAGTCATGGATGACAGGTGGAGAGGGGAAATGCTAACCAGCAGGCCTCATCTGCAAACACAGGACACCTCCTCATAGCAGAAATTCTCCTTGGTCTGCCTCCACCCATCTCTCTCTCATCCTCTCCCCGTGATGCTCAGTGCTTTCTACCAGGACCAGATTCCTGGACACTAGGAGGGCTTCCTCATTGATGAAGATGGTACTTTTTTTTTTTTTGAGGAAATTACTTTCAATATATTTACTTTTTCCTTCAAATTTATGGTACATTTTAGGTATACTTTATGATCACATTCATCTTTGGGGATTTGTACCTGTATATGATATGTCTGGGTTCTTGTTTTCCCCCCTCCCCCCACTGAAGATGATTCTTCTGATGGCTTTCTTGATAACTGGAATGTCCTTCCATTCTGCACATCCATCTCTCAACCATCACTCTCATCTACTGGGCAAAAATCTACTCATTTCTAGAGTCAAGTCAAGGATAAATTGCTCTATGAACCATTTCTGACCTCTTCCCAGGACAACTGACCCTCTTTTTACCCTTTTGCTGCAGATATGCATCCCCCAGAGCACCAGTAACCTTCCAAGACATTTGCTCACAACTGCCTTTCCTCATGAGACTGCAGGCTCCTTCAGAGGCTCACTTCTGTATCTCCTGTACATTTCACAGTGCTAGCAAAACAGTAGGCACTCAATAAATACTTAACTATTGAGTGAATATAGAAATAGGATGCTTGCACGTAGAATAAGCAACTCTGCTAATTCACTGGGCATTCCTAGTGAAGAGTCTGGAAGGTCTGCTGTGATTTTGGTCAGTGCCCCTCTGATTCTACCACTTAATATTTGTTAGTTGCACCGTGTTTGAATGAACAGACTTGTTACAACTTAGTAAAAGGTGTAGGAAGCAGATGTCTCTCCAGACCAGTGAGATGAGGTTACTGCAGTGAGGAGAGGTTGTTGTTTCTAGAATGAACATTCTGTCTGCTTCACGTATTGGTTGTTTCGTCTTAACTCTTCTTTGAGCTTATCTATGTGAGCAAGGACTGTAATATGTTTTCTTTTAGTCCCCCCATTAATGTATTTTATTGAATTTGGTAAAGTATATAATCATATACATGTACCAACTACCAACAGTCATTACATGTCTCAAACGTGAACTCAAAAAATAATAATGAAAACAGGAAAAGGGGATCCAGAGATATGAGAAGAGAGATGGGTGGGGAGGGGAAGGGCAATAAAAAGAATAAAGATATGTTAAATGTGTGTACCTGGCCCTAAGAAGAATGTGAACATTATATACTACGATTCTGTACTAACAAAGAAAAAATAACCCACATTCTGTTGAGGAGTATGGTCAGAGTTGGCCTGGGAGAGAGGTGGTTCTGTAATGCTTGAATTTATACTTTCTTTTCATCATGAGTATCTATTGTTTTTGTAATGAAAAATATATTCAAGTGTGGAAAATAAAAAGAATAGAAACTCTGGAATGGCAGGGAGAGCTAGCTAGTAAATGAGAAAAAAATGAGAATCAAGATATATCATGTACATCTACAAATTTTCAATGTTCAATGTGATCATAATATATCTAAAATATACCAATTAACTTAAAGGAAAAAAAAAGAATAGAAAGTATGAGGAAACTTTAATACCCTATCTCAGAGGCAAGAAATGGGCCCACGGAAGAGAGGACACTTAGAGGTAGTGGAAGCTGTAGAAGATGTAGCCTCTGCCCCAACCTAGAAGTAGGAAGCAGCTTAGAAGGAGTTAGTTAATATCATTAATCTCTTTCTTCCTGCGCTCAGATCTCCACCTGATGTTTCCTCTTCTCTGGAACTCTCTGGAGGCCAATGGGAAATACAGTTTACAACTGAGGATAAGTGAACTCCAGATGTGATATATGGAGTGTTCACTTGCAGGACATAGCGAACAACAGGACACACAATGGCAGGAAGAGAACCTGGGCTGGGAGGAGGGGACAACCAGGATGTTTGCCTCACTCATTTTTTTTCTTGTTCTTAAGCCTTTAGATAGTACTGGTCCTGGTAAAATAATCTTCAAAAGACTGTCATCTGGGAGACAATGTTAATACTTAACCTTGCAGGTTTGCTACAAAATTATGTGGGGTGGAAATAAATTGATGGGAAGGTAGATGAAATAAGATTAGCTAGGGGTTGATAATTGTTAAAATTGAATGTTGAATACATGGGGCAGTGTTGTCTTTTCTATATGTTTATTATATGACTGTATTTGTTTACTGCTGTATACGTTAAAATTTTTCCATATACATCTTTTAAAATGAGAGAATTTAACTTTCATAGGAAGTCAACTTTTGGGGAGTAATTACTACATCCTGTCATTTCCTCTGAGATTTCTATAAATGTTTGAATTTAGCTCCTCAAAAACTTAGAGTCAGGGAATGTCTTCAACATCCAAAGCTCTGAAATGTTATCACCCCCGTTGCCTGAGCTCACTTTCCAGCTCTGTCCTGCAGAAGGCATGAAGTCGATAAACTAATTAAGAGCATTGAAAAGTTACCTCTGTCCTTACCCAGGCTGCACCATTTTATTTAATACGCTTCAATGAAATGCAGAGAAAATAAGACTTTTATGGAGCTTTACTCTGTTGGAGCATTAAGGCACCAAGAAGTTACATGCACTGCTTTTCTGATTACTCTAACTGGGTCACAACAATCTGCACAGAGAACCAGCTAGCCCTGACCTGCTTTCTCTTCCATTACGGTTTGCATCTCACACACATGTGTGCGTGTACAAACACACGCACACGCACACGCACATGCACATGCACACACACACAATCTAAGGGCTTCTGGAATATTCAGAGCCAGAACTGAGATCATGTCTGCCCCGCAGTTTACCCTTCGGTTCTACAGCCTTCTCTGCTTTGAGTTCTGTTGGACCTGGGATGCGCCCCCCCCCATAACGTCAAGAGTACGCATGCGCAGAGAGAGGGGACGCTCTCTTGTAGATACAGCTTGCCTAGGGGGTCTCAGGAACCCATGAATTTGATAATGGTGTTCCCAAAGACACCTTGACTTTTTAGAGAACACTTTTATCTGCTCTGTTTTCTGCTCTTATAAAGCCAAGTGTCTCTTTTCCTCCACTGGAAGAATCTGTTGTTGCCTGTAGAAAACCATAACGATTTCAAATGGACTTTTCCTCAAATTTCTTAGCAATTTTTCTTGACAGGGCGTGAGCATGCAAGGGTGTAATATAATTCACTGCCTTTGCTCAAGTGTGCTTCTTTTTCCTATATCTCTTTAGAGATAATCATCCTCTTACAAAAACTGGGCACATCACGTAAGTTGTCCTTAGGAGCAGGAAGGGGGCAGTGGCTTAAAGCACAATTATGCGTTTGATACTTTCTTAAAATACATTCAGAGAGGTGGCCCTTTTCCAAATAAACTTGGAAACACCATGCCCCCCACCTCTTACCCTGTGTCTAGAAGGGCATAAATGGTTCCCATTGATAGTATTGGGTTACCTTCCAAGAGAAACAATTTCTCCCAAACACATTCATCCTCTCTTCCTTAAGGACATAAGGATGATGCACTTCTCGACTAAATTTAGCAAGAAAATGAGCCCCTGGAACGAAACCCTTCTTTCTTTTCTGGAGGACATTGAGTAGTTTCTTGTTTCAAATCTTGCTCTTAGGCGCTCTGTTTTGAAGGGAGGGTTTGAAGTTTTGCTGTTGTTTTTAAGGGTAGCCTCTCTCCAAGCTATTTCTTGAAAAATTTCCTAACTCAGAACCCAGACTGGGATAATCCCCATTGGCATTGGTGCCAAAAGCTAAAAAATCTAAGTAGGGAGAACAGGAACCCCATCAACATCATGATTCAGGGGATCTCACACATATCTGGCTTTGACAGGGACAGCCAGATACATGAGTCGTTTGGGCCTGGGCTCCTATGCTCTGCAGGAGGCCAAAAGAATAGTTTGCTCCGTTCTTCTGGGTCTAGCAACCAGGGTCTGATGGGCTGGGACTCCCACAGGAGGTTGGCCTTGACTGCTGGGTTGTTGGCTTGAATTCCTTTGTTTCTAAACTGATGCAAATGACAAAGACTTTCGGCATGTGTGAATGAACCAGATGGAAAACTGCATGTGACTTACAATTCAGGATGCCCCGAAAGCACCCCATGTTTCTCTCAACCTCAAGACCATCCAGATCAAGCGGGGCTGGCACCAGCTCAGGAAACTGGGATCTAGGCAAACCTGCCACAACCCAGGAGCAAGTTGCTCCAGGTCTGTACCTGGTCTTCTCTGTATTGTCCAGCCTGAGTGGAGGGAGGCAATCGAGAGAGAAGAAAGCCCCTCCCTTCCCTTTGGAGGCCCATCAGCTGCCCTGCACGATGAGAGCATTATGCTCTTGGGGGTTTGTGTGCCCCTATGTGCTACCAACCATGCTACAGTAAGTACTGTTCTATTGAAACCGCAAGACACACTAACTTAACGTCACATATATTACCTGGGATTTACTTTGCAAATTCTACATGATCCAGATTGTCACTGAGCAGTGGTTCTTAATGTGTACCTTCTATATGGTACAGCCATCTCAATATTGGGTATATATGCAAAGTAATGAAATCACAACAAAGAGATACCTGCAGGTCCTTGATTATAATACCACTGTTCGAAATAGCCAAGGTATAGGCTCAACCGAGGCGCCCACCAACAGATGAGTGGATAAGGAACATGATAAGTTGCATACACCGCACAGTGGAGTATTGTTCAACCATGAGGAATAATAAAATCCTTCATTTGCTGCAGACAGATGGACCAGAGGACATTTTCTTAGGTGAAGTAAGCCAGATACAGAAAGACAAATACTATTTACTCATACATGGAAGTTTAAAAAAAAAGTTGATCTTCATAGATAGTGACTACTGAGGGAGGTGAGAAGGGAAGGAGAATAGAGAAAGTGTGATAACAGGCACCCAAATCCAGAGGAAGTAAGTTCCGGCGATCTGCAGTGCTGTGGGGTGACTGGTTCTCAATAACCTAACACATTAGATGAAGGCCTGGAAGAGAGGGGGACTGAAGTCTGCAGACGTAAAGACGTGATCAGCGGGAAATGCCAACGCCCTGATTTGATCTGTGTGTGCTGTATGCATGTGTTGAAATATCACACTGTGCCCCATTAACGTGTACAATTAATAACGTTATTCAAAACTAAAAAGTAAAAATAAATAGCAAGACACACACCAAAAACATGTGTTCTCGGACCAAGTCGTGCCGGCAACACCAGTGAGGTTAACAGAACAGCAAACCCTCAGCTCCCTCCCCACCCTGCAACCTATTTAGTCAGAAACTCCAGAGGCGCAGCGGCCCCCACACTTCTGTCCATGTGACCTGTGTGACTCCTGCGTGCATTCATTCAACACATTTTTGTATATTTTTCTGAGCAGAAAATTCTTGGATACAATCTACTTAAACCCATTTGCTCATGTGATTTCTGTGCGAGGGAAAAGGAAGCACATGCATGAAAGATATTAACCATGACATTATGGCATAGATTATGGGATATAAAACCAAAGCTTTTAGAAGCCCACACGCTAGTTTGTCTCCAATGCCCTTATAAGTATTCGCAAAAAAGTCTGCAGTAACCAATACAGCGGGAGCTACTTGCAAAGAATGATATTCACAATCAGAGGTCACTGATTATTCTGAATACACACAGACCAACCTCCTGAGTAACCCCTGCGATACAAAATAGTGCTTCGCTCTACCCTTCAGGAACCTTGGAACTGAAGTTTCCCCTGCAAGTTTGGCAAGCTGACAACTAACGTGAGAGCATTTTTCCACAGCCTCTGGAGTCAGAGGCCTACTTAGCATGTTGAAAATTCAGAACCCTCCCTTGACTATTGGCTGGATCTGGCTGGAACCTACAGTATGGATTTAATCCCTGTGGGCACCAGTTAGCTTATTTGGAACCAGACACAGGAATGAATCCTCAGCCAGACTCTGGCATGCTTGCTGTTGGATCAAAGTCTTGGGCCAAGGATGGGTACATGACTAATGCTTCACATGTTCTGAGATGATCAGTCCCAGGCAACTCTCTTATTTCTGGAAAAGTGAAATCAGATCTTTACAACAAGACATGAATACCACATGTTCTGATACTCAGGGCCACTCTGGGAAGTCACCCTAATACATTTAGAAAGTCTACTTTTCTTCTAGGGTTTTTGATGATGGCCGCTGTGTTTTGAACTGTCCCTCATGGAAATTTGAATTTAAGAACGAGTGCCGTCCATGCCACCATACTTGCCAAGAATGCCAAGGAAGTGGGTCTTCAAACTGTACCTCCTGCAGGGCAGGTGAGCCTGACACTTGTTCTCCTCCCCTCTCAAACCCATTCTGCTCATAGCCATCTTTTGGGTAACCCAGTGAACTCTTCTCTGGGGAGGAGGTTAAGCGTGGACAGCTGTTTGCTAGCAAGATGGTACAACCTGGATTTCTTTGCCATTTGTCAGGATAGGAAAACCTTGTTTAGATCACCATGGACAGACTTATTGCCTCTGAGGAGGTAAGACAGGTTACAGGATGTCTTCCCAGAGAAGAAGAAAGCGAGGGCACCTAAATGTGATGTCAGGCATGAGATGTACAGCAAGTAAAGATTTGCTGAGGTAAAAGTAAAGAGCGAGGAACCAAGAAAGGCACATTGGTTTTAAAAGATAAAGTGTGAGAGGCCCTGACAGGGGTTCTTCAGAGCTGAGCAATGTTCTATTTAAAAGTTGTCAGAGCCTTGTGGTTACAAGCTGTTCATTTCATCCCAGGCATATGCGACCCCTTGTGTCCCGACTTGAATTCTTCCCAAAATGTTCTCCATCTTTAGATTACAGCCCATGGTTTCCAGAAACTTCTGCGGTTTAACCCTTTACTCTTCCCCCACTGCACTTCATGTCTCTGTCTTCTATTTTGGGCTTATGTGAGCTAAGGCTATATTTTCTCTGGCCTAGATAATGCATTGGAAAGTTGAGCCAAATTTCCCACTTGGAAAGTTTCGAATAAAAA
Source organism: Thryonomys swinderianus (assembly GCA_004025085.1). Classification (NCBI taxonomy): domain Eukaryota; kingdom Metazoa; phylum Chordata; class Mammalia; order Rodentia; family Thryonomyidae; genus Thryonomys; species Thryonomys swinderianus. Next base: position 73,912 of record PVIC010000662.1, on the reverse strand, counting down.
CTTGGAATTTTTGTTTCTGTTGAAACCTTGGAGGATCTGGCGATGAAGGACCTTTATGCCCAGAGAGCTGGCTGGAGGCCTGAAGAGGCTGCTGTCCGCTCCTCCACAGTCCCTGACATTCCTGAGGCCCTTGTCTCACCAATCCTGAGGCTCTTAGTTACTCTCATCATCATACATCATTTTTCTGATAGAAGAGAATTATTTATTCTTGCTTGTAATAAAACCAAGAAAAATGAAGAATAAATTGAGACTATTATGGATTTATAGGAATACAAGACATGAAAAATTTACTTGTATAAATTAAAAATTTCACCCCATATTTCACATAGAAACAAAGCACCGTGCTACCTCCATTCACAAACTTAATTCTTTCCACTAACCAAACAGGACAAGAACCAAGCCAGATTTCCCCATAAAGTCAACACTGAACCTAACCTCTGAATTGAATTCAATTCTCTTCCAATTCTACCTGTGACTAGAATGACGGGAAGAGTTAAATCTGTGACCAAGGTATCACTGTCTATCTGTGACATATTCTATCTCTAGGAATGTTGCTTTCTGTTTCTTTCCTAATCTATAAAGTGGTAATAATGATTATCACTTTAAGAGGTATAAAAAATAAAGCAAAATAATAAAGCATTTAGAACAGGATAAGGTGCATACTGAGTAATAAATTATACTAATGATGCTTATTTCTGTTATTGTGATTACTGTCATTATTTGTATCTGCTTATTTCTCTGGGCATTTGAGCTTCTCTAGCTCCAAGGACTTTAATTGTGCTCATTGTCTGGCTGGCTTCTTCCTGTCCCATCTTAGTTTCGGTGTCATTTCTGTAAGGAAGACCCATCTCCTTGGTAAGAGAGGCCACCTTCCTAGATACATTCTTAGATCCCTGACTTCCTTTCTGCAGGCCTCTCCAGTCTACCTATAGCGTTCTGTGCTCTGTAGAAGCCATGAATGGTTTTTACCTTGTTTTCTGATACATGAGCACAGGGCAGCGTCTGGCTTATAAAAGGTGAACAATAAACAACTGGTTGAATGACTAAATAGAAAGAACATCAAGGCCAGCAGTCAGAAAACGTGGGTCCTCATTCTAGCTCTTTACTGACAATGCAGCAGGAAGCTAGGATGGGGCCAGGCAACTGGGCAAGTGAGTATGCAGGACACACACAGAAAAATAGCTCCAGTCAGAAAGTGTTGTCTTTAGCTCTTCTCAAGAGAATGCAAGCAGGTTTTTAATAAGACTCCATAGGTAACCACAGCCTGTGCAGTGGGAGATATAAAAGACAGTGGCCATTAATTGAGTTCTTAGGCACCACGTTCCCTCTTTCACTGTAGTTCACTTCCACCATGTAGACTGCACCTGTTTTCCTACTTTTAATTGGCCTGCACTCTATAGAATATTTTCCCCTACCTTTAATAAATGTAAAACTTCACTGCCTTTTTTTTTTTTTATTGAGGCAGGGTCTCGCTTTGGAGTCCAGGCTGGCCCTGAGCTCACTATGTAGCCCAGGCAAGCCTCGAACTCAGCAATCCTTCTGTCTCTGCCTCCCGAGTGCTGGGATTACAGGTGTGAGCCACCACGCCCGACATTGTGGTATGTGGTATTGATTGCTAGTGGATGTGAGTCACCACACCTGGCATTGTATGTGGTTACCGGGATTGAACTCAGGACCTTGCACTTGTGAGGCAGGTGCTGGAACCACTGAGCTAAATCACCATCCCCCAAAACTTCACTGCTTTTTAAGCTTGCTTTGTCCAATTCTTTGTTTGGGATAAGAAGATCCTAGAGAGAATCTCTATAAAGAGTCTCCAGCACCCCAGAAACTGTTAACAACTAGGTAGAAGACACTGAATGAAGTACTTCACCTCTTGAAATTTATCTCATTTGAAGAAAGGAAAGAAGGAAGAGATAGAGGAAAGAAAGAAGAAAGGCCCCATCCTAGCTTCCTGATGCACTGGCAGTAAAGAGCTAGAATGAGGACACACATTTTCTGACTGCTGGCCTTAGATGTTAAACAAATATCTAAGCATACTACAGTTACATTAATATATACACAAAATGCTTTGACATGTCTTCTGTAGCCTCTGTTTGAGAGGCTGAGTTTAATCCATCTTTTTTAACATTTATTGTATCCCTCCCATATCCAGTTTAGTATATATTATGTGCCATGGAATAATACAATAAATGATAGCATGATATTTCTGAGGAGTTTACAACCTAATAAGGATATTTGTGTCACATATTACAAAACAAGGAAATACTAGATAAGGATGTCCTGACAGAAATGCTACCACAGGTCAAAGAAAGCAACGTCATTTCCAGCCCTAGTGAGTAGAGGTGGCTTTGAAAACAGCACTGTTCAGCAAGCCCTCATTCAGCAGGTCTTCTGCCTACTACAAGGCTGATGTCTCCAGGTTAAAAGAATTAGTGCAGTGTGGTGGCCCAAGTCTGTAATCCCAGCACTCTGGAAGACTGAGGCAGGAGGATCCAAGTTCAAGCCCAGCCTAGGTTTCTTAGTTACTTAGCATGACTTTGTCTCAAAATTAAAAAAAAAAAAAAAAAAGAGCTGGGGATGTAGCTCCGTGGACAGGCTCTGGGTTCAATTTCTTGTACTATGAAATAAAGAAGGAAGGAAGGAAGGAAGGAAGGAAGGAAGGAAGGAAGGAAGGAAGGAAGGAAGGAAGGAAGGAAGGAAGGAAGGAAGGAGGGAGGAGGGAAGGAAGAGAGGAAGAAAGCAAGCAAGCTGAGGATTTAGCTCAATGAAAAGGCAGTCTCCAGGACCACAAGAAGGGGGAGGCAAAAGAAGAAAGGAATAATTAGTGTAGCAAGTATAGCCCAGATCTTGAGGAAATAATACGAAGAATGGATGCTTAACTGAAGAAGTACTGTAAGTATAAATGGAAGCTTTGTTATGGCTTGTGCTTAGATGAACCCCCAAAGCCTTATGCTTTTTCTGGGTGACTGAATCTAGAGGGTATGATTGACTCACGGTGGGGTTCAACCAGGGCATACTAGGATTAAAGGTATGTTTGCTCTCTACCCTAAGCAGTCTGTATGAGACAAAAGAGGCAGGCAGAGAGACGTTGTTAAGGTCCCTGGCTGCCTCTGCTACCTTGTGTGCACCATGTTGTTTCTCCTCTGCAATGCTTGTTTGCCATCCTGCCTTGGAGCAAGCCTATGATGGGGTGAAATGTAAGCCAAATGAACCCCTTCTCCCTTTAACTTTCAGTATCAAGTATTTTGTCTCAGCAACAATAGAAAAGTAACTAGGACTAGCTTTAATAAAACCAAGAAAATCCTCTAACTGGAGAGTCATCTCTACCTACATACATCTTTCCTAGCAATGTGCGGTGTTATAATTTATATCTGGATATCCCCCCAAAGCATTATGTACTAAAAGGTGGGGCTTTCGAAAGGTGATTGGCTTATGAGGTGGTAAAGCCGGCTTGCTGTTAGAAGGCAGGTTCTGGCTGAAAGAGGCCATGGGGCATGGGGGCATGACCTGGTAGGGCGTATCTCCCACCTGGCTCCTCTTTTCTCTGCCCCCCAACTTTGCATCTACCATGATCCTCTGGCACACTGCTCTTTCTTGGGAGCCCGGCGACCAGGGACCAAAACATGAACCAAAATAACCTTCCCTCACCTTTTGTGTCTCAGCAATGAAGAAAGTAACTAGGACATGTAGAGATTTATCTTACTGAGTTGGGGATTCATTAAGGTTTAGGTGTGAATTCTTTTTTTAAATTTAATTTAATTTATTGATACATTATATATACCCATCACAGTTACACTCCACATTGAGAATTTGTACCAGTATATGACATAACTTAATTCTCATTCTTCCCCTTTTCCCTACCCACCCTACTATCTCCACCCCTATATGCAAAAGCTTTGTTTCCTTTTTTAACCATCAGTTTTTTCTTTCCCCTCCTTATCTACCCCTAAACCCCATTTCCCTTTGAATATTTACTATTTTGCAATATCTATCATGCATTCTAGAACACATTTACAACTTCAGTTTCTCATGCCAGAGAAAAGATTCTATATTTACACATCTGTGACCTATTTATCTCTTATGTAAATGGAAACCTCCAGTTATGTTAGAGAAAATTTTTCCTAGTCTCTTCTCGACTTATCCTCTACTACTACTAGACCTGTAGCTAAATTCATTCAATCACAAAACAGCTGCAGTAAGCAAAAGATTGATGTGAACTTGATAAAGTTCATGTTCAGAGTTCCTCAGCCTTTCTTCCATCCTTTCTAATAATCATTTCCTTCATGCCTATGATTCTCAACTTTATTCCTCTCCCCCGGCTTCAGTGAGTTCACACTGGTCTATTTTCTCTTCTAACAAAATCAGTTGCCAAGAAATTCTCTGGTAGCACCCGATTACTCTCTGGAATACCTGGGCACCAATCTGAATCTCTTTCACTTCCTCGCGTCCTGTGATCTCACATCTTGCCAAGAAAAGACACCTGCCCAAAACTGTCAGCTGCTGTTCTCCTAAAACCAGCTTCTCTTACATACTGTTGTAGTAATTTAAATTTGGACACCCTGGGTGAGAAGCCAGAAATTGTGCAGGGCACTTAAATCTCTGAACTTTCTGAATTATCACTCGTATCTAAGCAAGCTGGCAAACTGTTGAGACTATCAGAATAGGACTACATCTTGACATAATCTCTCAGCAGATTTATAGGGAAAGCTGTCCACGGACAAGAAGCCTAAATAACCCATTTTTGTGGGGTCTGTATGTTTTAAGAACTGAGGCCCTTTGTATCTCTGTCCTTTAAATGCAAATGATAACACTCCGAATGGTGCAAATAAAAAAGCCATGTCCAAACAATAAAAATGGGATCAAATAATATTTCTGCTCATACCGGAACTTGTTATGGCTTCTGTTTAGATGTTCCCCCAAAGCCTCATGCAATCACAGCGGGGGAATTTTTTCAGAGGTGGCTGGATCTAGAGTGTGTGTTGCTGGAATTGATTCTCATGGCATAGGGTAGGTTCAAGGGCACTAAGATTAAAGGTGGGAGTGCTGCCAGCCCTAGGTAGTCTGGATGAGATAAAAGGAGCAGAAGACATTGCGAAGACAGTGCTTGCTTTTCCTAGCTTCCGTCCACCACCATAAACTATTTCTCCTCTGTGATACCACTGTACCATATGACACTTTGCCTTGGAGACAACCAACTATGAACTGAAGCCTCTACAAACTGTGAGCTGAATAAAACTTTCCCTCCTCAAAATATCCAAAAGGAATTTGGTGTGGGAACGTAATGAGGGGAAGGAATAAATATGATCTGGAAAAAAATAAAAGAGTATGTATATAGGGGGTGGGTGGATAGGGATGTGGGTAAAAATGAGAACTGACTGTGTCAGATATTGGTACAAATTCCCCAATGTTGTGTGTGATTGTGAGCTGTGTATGTAATGTACCAATAAAGTTTACTGAATAATGAAAAAAAAGAATTCAATTTTTAAAAAATGAAGAATTAAAAAAAAAACTTTCCCTCCTTAAATTTGGGTGTTGGGTATTTTGTCTCAGCAGTGAGAGCAAAGTAACTAAGACAAAGCTCATCACTGTTAATTGTTTAAGATTATTTACCCAACCAGATATATAAGGAAAAGTGACTCTTGCCAAATACAAGTTTTTTTCTCCAGTTTATTCATGAGTCATTCAACAAGTATGTGCATAGGGAGCTTCCCGGATGCCAGGCTGTACTGGAGTTCTGAATCCTGAGCCGAGGCCCTGCAGAAGTGTGGGTGATACAGAGCGCCCACTGAATAGAGTGGTAGGCCTCCTTCCTGCTGTCCTGTGGATCCACCCACTTACATCAGAGAAAGTGTTGAACTCTGAAAAAAAACAAGATCAAGTATGAAGAAGTCAGAGTGGAAATGGGGTTTACTAGGGTTTCACAAAGGGGCTGTGAAAAGCACAGCCATGTAACTTGGAAGGTTGAACCTCTTGTGTTGTCCTGATATCCCAAGTTTCATCAAATCAGAGTTCTGTGCTCAACAATCTTGGTCTCTTGCTATGCTATCAGCAGATGCTTTCTACACACTCCTGACACTCTTTCTCCCCTTGGGTGACAGTGTTCTTCTAAATCCATCTTCAAAACTACTGATACATTTTTCCTCCCCCTCTCTGGTAGTTCTCTGTTTTCTTGGTCCTGTAGGAACCAAAACATATCTAGTATAGAATTGTGAGAAAAGTGGCAGCTTAAGAACCTATAATCAGTGTGGTTGTAAAATCATATTTGATAGCCAGAGATGCGAGGAAGAAAGGGAAGGGGAAATTAACAGGATCAAGATGCAATATTGTATATGTATCAATGCCTCATGATTATTGTAGTTACTATGTACAAGAATATGCTGATAAAAATTGAGGAAAATAAAATAAAACTGTATGTGAACTAGGGATATGATTAAACAAGAAATCTTAGGGCAAATATTTGAAAGTGCCACATTTATAGGCAAAAATTAAATATCAGCAGTTCTATGTGGTTTGGTCTAACATGTACTGACTTTCAGCTTCATGCTTAGAGCAGCAGTGAGCGCTATCTTGATCCACCAGTTCAGCAGCCTCGCATCTGGAAAGGCAATAGCTTAGGGTCTCCATGTGGTGGGCCACGCGGTGGGTGAACCCTAGACCCCAGTTATTTCCGGTAATGCACAGTGCCTGCTCCTCAGAGCCAGGGACATACAGGAAGACCAGTTCGGAGAAGACACATGCCCTGAGCATACTCGGCATAGAAACTGCAGAGCCTGGAAGCAGGAAACCTTTAGTGTCTCCGCAGTAGTCATCTTACTGCTGATTTATATATTCCTGCCTGGTTATCATCCTTTGTAACAAACTGTGACTCCTTTGTCAATGATTACATCTTCCCACACTCTCCAAGAACAGGATCCCATAGTCCGTCCCGCTGGGTTTAGCTGACTCTCTCCCCCCAGTGTTGGCGGAAGCCAGGAGCCCCCGCGAAGGCACAGAAGGTGCAGGGAGGTGCAGTTGTCCTAGTGCTTCTGTAAGGCCTTGTTGTCGCACTTCGTAGCTTTGCAGAAACACCAACTTTAGTTAGGTAACGATTCCAAGTCATTTTAAGAGACTGCACTTTCATAAAGTGTGTGTGTCATTAAGCATGTGTTTATTCTTACGGGACCTCCATAACCCCCAAATCTAAGAAGTCCCATAGCTACCAAAAGAAGCACTAAGGGAAGTTAAATGTATTTTGAACTGTAGTTATTCACAGGGCACGGTTTGTGGTTTTGCAATGACATCCCAGATAGTAGTCACTATTCACTCAAATATATAAAATACTGAAAGACGGTTCCCTGCAAGGAAAACTTTTAGACTACATGGATATAGATACTGCATTTTTCATTAAATCCATTCTTATACTTACTTACTCTTGTTCCCTTAGGAACAAAAGCACTCAGTTGTTTCTTTTTTTAATAAAATGTCTCACATATTAGCTTCACGGCTGATTCTGTACATTTCCTGTCTTTCTGTTGCCCCCTCCGATGGGGCAGACAAGCTGGGTAGAGAGCGCTTCCTGTACCAGGGCGAGTGCCGAGCAAGCTGCCCGCCAGGCCACGGCCCCGCCGAGGGGCGCACCTGCCTGCCCTGCCCGGACAACTGCGAGCTTTGCCACGACCCGCACAGCTGCACCAGGTGCGCGAGCGGCTACATCCTAGGACCCGCCAAGCACACCTGCCAGAAGCTGGAGTGTGGGCAAGGTGAGGCTGCTCTGGGCCCGCCCGGGACGGGGAGCTGGGTGAGGGGCAGTCCCCGCTCCTGGAGACTCCAACTGTCCGGGATTAATATGGAGCCTTCGGGCGGCTGGACGACTCCTCTGTCCGGTGGTAGCTGCTCCTCCTCTTCTCAGCACCTTCTCCGGGCTTCCGCAGCCACAGCCCAGGACCTTAGCAATGCCGCTGCTCAGCTTCACGGGGAGGTGTGTGGACGGTTACAGACGGCAGAAAATTAGACTTGAATCAGAAGGTCATGTCCAACAGTTTTCACCTTCCCAATTACTACATATGAGGCCCAGGAAAAAACTAACCTAATTTTCCATGCCATGATTTCTTCTTCTGTGAAAGGGGGAACATAGAGTCACAATGAAAAACCAGAGAGAACCAGCTTATTCAAAAAATGTTAAGGCCCTGGGACTTTGCTCAGTGGTTCTCGTCGGCCTGGCAGGCGCAAGGTCACAAGTTTGATCCCCAGTACAACATACCACAATGTTGGGCGGAGTGACTCACACCTGTCATCCTAGCACTTAGGAGGCAGAGGCAGGAGGATTCCTGTGAGTTCGACGCTAACTGGAACTGTATAGTGAGTTCAGAGCCAGCCTGAACTACAAAGCGAGACCCTGTCTAAAAAAAGAAAAGAAAGAAACTAAAAAGAAAAAAATGGTAAATTAGTATGAACTGCATGTGTTATTACCTTGCCCAACTTTTATCTAATATAGAAGAGGGAAATTAAAAAACAACACTGAGAATTCTGGCTCTTCTCTGTGCAGGAAGGCTGCAGACTATTGCTCTGCTCTGTATAAGAATTGCACCTGCTCTGTTGCTCAAGAAAGCTCTAAGATGTTTGTAGAATAAAAGCATTCTAATTCTCCTTAGTGTTAACAAATGTAATAAGAGACTTTATTGCTTTTCACATGTAGTTAGTAGGAAGGACAAAAAGAGAAATCAAGCCTGTTCATTTATATACACAATTGTATTTTCCCGGAAGCAGAATTGACTTCTTTAAGAAAATTTACCAGCATTCCCTCTAAACTAGTTACATGGCATACATTCCAATTTTATTCTATTTGTACCCAATCAGGCTAATCCAGTTTATTAAACTGATAGACAGTGACAAAGAGGTATATGACATGTATATCCTTAGGGATGTTTTTGGTTACATAAATGCACTATGATTTAAAAATAAACTACACACCAACATAATTCTCCTAGCAATTGGTGTGTCTCCACTGAGTGGAAATGAGTTGCTTTTCATTCCTCTCATTGCCCAGGTGAAGTCCAAGATTCAGACTACGAGGAGTGCTTGCCTTGTGAAGAAGGCTGTCTGGGATGCAGCTCAGGTATGCACGGGCCCTTCCTTTGTGGCGTAATGACTTGAAATGGTTTCATCTTTTTTCACACATCTTCATTCTTCTGCGGGGTCTCTTGTCCCTGTCTTTATCAGTATCACTGTAAACTGGACTCATTCCAACCCAAAGCAACATGGTGAGGAAACGCTTGCTTCTGAAGTGAGGGGTAGGCTTCCAGTCTATATGTGAGTTAGAGAGCGCGAGGCCTTTCTCTCAGGCCGGTAGCTCGTTGACCGAGATACCTCTCAGCAACCATATCTCAAGGTGCCTGAGACCCAGCCACTCTTTAGCTTCTCAAAATGACAAATTTTGAAGATGAAACAATGGATAAACTCAAGCAGAGAAATGTCTTATTACTCTAACTCATTGTGTAAAATGCAAAACCTTTAGGTAGAGAGATGAGGAAGTTTTCCTCTACTGCTTGGACCCTAAGACATCCTTACAGTAGAATGCATTATGGTGATCGTGGCTTCTTCGTGAGATCTCCTTCAGGCAGTAAAAAGCATGTATAATTCTCTAGTTAAAGTCATCAGCTCCTCCTTTCCCTCCCTCTCATAAGCTGTGCTAGAAGCAGGGACAGGAGCATCGTGTGGCACAGAGCATCACTAGATTGGGTGTGACCCCGGGAGACCACCAAGTTTCAAAGTCACATTTTAATGTAAGTTTAGGTGAGACGTGGGAAGCAATGTATAAAAGGGCCTGGGGTGTAGCTCAGTGGTAGAGCAATTGCTTAGCATGTGTGAAGCTCTGAGTTCAATCCCCAGGAAGGAAGAAAAAAAGGAGGAAAGGAGGGAGGGAAAGAGGGAGCCAGGGAGGAAGATCTGTAATACCTGTAACTACAACACAGAGTTTCTAGAGACATGAATGCCATTCCCTCATTATTTTCCACTATGAGGTGTAGCTCATACTATAGAAAGTAAAATATGAAAATAAAATGATCCTTAGAGTCAGAGATTTAGTGGGAAAAGGTTAATTATCTGGGAATCAAAAGTAAATGTAAACATAAAGTAAAAGCACTGAAATAAAAATATGAACAGTATATATTTTCCTAAGTTCTTTTATTACATATTATATGCTATTAGATATATGTCATGTTTCCTTATATATAAGCAGATCCCAGAGCCTCTTGTAAGGTGGTTGGTGATCTTTCTGGAGTAGTCATGTTTTGACTCTTGTGATGTCCCGTTAGGTCCATTTCAGGCCCTGTTTTCCCCTCAGCTGGCTTGGTTGGTTTGCTTTCTACTTTTGCTATGGTGTGCTGTCTGTCCACAGTGGCATCTCTGTGCTACGCAGGGAGGTGTCTGTGTGTGTGTGTGTGTGTGTGTGTGTGTGTGTGTGTGTTCAGTGATGGCGGTGATGCAGATTGACTCAACAAGTTAAGAGACAAGCGAAGACATGCCCCCATCTTTTGAAGCCCCTGGAAGGAATGTGTGCAGTGAGTGAACTCAGTGAAGGCCAGGGAGGGTCTTAGAGAGGAGGTGGGACGGGGACAAGGTGACGGTGACCGGCAGGGATCTGGCCCAGCTAAACATGAGCACAAGCCACGGGGAAAAGCACTCTGCCCCAGACGCTCCCCACCTGGGGGCTCAAAACTCAAAGGAATCCACTCACAGATGAGAGATGACTCAGAGTTCGGTTCACTTTACAAAGTGCTATTGAAAGGTCGGGCCCTTCACGCCCTCGCGACACTGTGGCTGTGTGCTGTGTGCTGAGGGCTCACCTCGGCGCTGGGTCCTGTCCGTCAGCGGTGACATCCCTGAACTGCAGCCTCTTCTGAGGCCGAGTAGAGACCTTCAGGGGAGAAGCAATGGGCAGGGTGATGTCAGTTTTCTTTCCAAGTGATGCCAATTTTCACATCCTGACCATTGAAGTTCCTCTTGCTTTATAAAGGCTCTGTATACTGGGCCTGTATAGTCAGAGTGATTTGGTTGAAATCACTTACGACCTTATTTCTGAACCCTCCCCTTAGGATAAAGTCTCCTGTTTCCCTTTGTTCGTAGGCTCCTGATAACACATTTTATTGCTGATCAGTATGATACTTGCTACCTACACGTCTTTCTGCCTAGACACTGAGTGACTCAAGTTTAAGCTCTGGGAATTTTACCCACTGTGCTTCCACAAGAAATGACAGTGCACCCAGGACATAATAACTGTATAATTTATGTACAATGTCCCTGACTCATGGTAGGTTGACTTACAATATTTTGATTTTACCCTGGTATGGAAACAGTAGACATTCAGTAGAAGCCCTAAGTTTTACTCTTGTCCCGGGTGAACAATCAGTAGAACAGGATTCTGTCCTGGTGCTGGACAGCAGAAGCAAACCACAGCGTTCAGTCAGAGACAGGATCCCGGCGTGATCAACCAACCCCGCGTGTGTTCTATGTTGCCAACAGTTTTGGATACAAGTATTTGATAGATTATATGAGATATTGAATACTTTATTATAAAGTAATGCTTGTATTGATGATTTTTCCCAACTAGAAGCTAATTTAGGGATCTGAGCATGTTTAAAGTCTGCCAAACAATGATATTTATAGGTTAGGAATATTAAACAGATTTTCAATAGTTTTTCAGTTTAGGATGAGGTTATCAGGATATGACCCCACTATAAGTAAAGAAGCATCTGTATAAATGTCAGTCGGATTGAATCTGAGAGTTGCTCAAATTCAGAACAAAGATAGAGATTTAAGTTTCATGTTTGCTCTACTCAAATTTTGTATGTGGTCCAAGAAAAAAAGACAAGAAATCTTACAATACAAATATGTGATTTTTGGGCCAGAGATTTAGCTCAGTGGTTCCAGTGCCTGCCTGGCAAGTGCAAGGTCTCTGGTTCAATCCCCGGTACCCCATACAACAATACAGGGCATGCTGACACTGCCCACCACATACCACAATCACAATCAATACCACATACCACAAAGCTGGGGCATAGTGGCTCACGCCTGTAATCCCAGCACTCGGGAGGCAAAGGCAGTAGGATTGATGAGTTCAAGGTTTGCCTGGGCTACATAGTGAGCTCAAAGCCAGCCTGAACTACAAAGCAAGACTCTGTCTAAAAAAAAAAAAAAAAAAAAGTGATTTTTAATGCACTAATAGAACTATAAGAAAGATTTGAAGAAGACATGGTTTATTAAATTTTATAATTTTAATAAGAATATGCACTTTAAGCTATGAATAATTTATTGTACATTTTCCTGAGATGCTTTTGATACAAAAACTTCATCCTTTGGAGACCACTTAGATGTATTCTCTTTTAATAATATAGGTTCTGCCTTGGACGATGTCTAAATGAACAGTAGAGGATTAGGAAAAAGTAGTTTGAGATAGTTCATTGATACTATGTACTAAATAGTAGTGGGGAACACAGGATATATTTTCCTAGTTTTATATTCTTTTCCAGATACTTAATGGACTACAGATTAATATCTAGCTTTTATAAGGAGAAAAGAAAAACTCAAATTCCAAATTGATAGGCATCTCATTAACTCCTGGGCTGAACTAAGTATTTGTCAACCCAAGGAAAGATTTCCAGAAAAGAGACACAAAATCAAGCCCATAACCAAAAGTGATTGTTTTGTCTGGAAGAAAATATTGAATTTGATATTCCAGGATAGAACAAGGGCTTTTTTAAAAATTATACAGTTAGTTTTTTTTTTATCAAGCTGTAAACAAACAACATTTTATATAACATCATTTTGTTCCAATAGTATCTGATATCAAATTCTTTGTCTTTCTAATCAGTGCCTTGAAAGGAAACCTTAACAAAGATCTAAGTATTTGGGTTCCATTTCTTCAGTGATTGAAAGGCAAAGTACACAGTGAGCTACACAGTGAGCTCCTGGCCAGCCTGAACTACAAAGCGAGACCCTGTCTCAAAAACAAAACAAAACAAATACAAACCTAAGAAAAGATGCTTGCTTGTTATCTGGGAAATGCAAGCTAGCCTTCCAGGAGATGCTATTTCTCACCTATCAGACTGGCAGAAGTGTCAGAGTTTACCAGCTCTGAATGCAAGGCTGCAGGGAAGCAAGCGCTCTCACTTACAGCTTGTGGGAAGACAGTGGTTTGGCCTAGGTGTCACACACAGTCCATCTGCATTTACCCTTTGAGTCCAACTCTCCCAAAAATTTACCCCAAGGACACAGCCAGGGTGTACACAGCTGCACACAGTCCCTCTTTATCCAGAGGGAAGAGGCCCAAGACCCCAGGGAATGTCGGAAACCAGCAATAATGCAAAATACTAAAATCTGATGCTTTATCCATCTTAGGCCTTTATCACACTATGACTCTAACTTTTGCACTGGGAGTACAACAGTAAAACTCATGCAAATTTACTTTTCCTTCTTTACAACTTCACCAAGACTTGGTCTTATGATAGATCTTAATATACCTAACCATGTGAGTTTTTTTCTTATTAAGTTGAGAACTTTTATTCAGCATACTCAAACTGCCAGCATTCCCCCTCTTGTACTTGTGGGCCATTTGGTAAGTAAAATAATGGTTACTTGGGTGCAAACAGTGGGGGACTAATGGCCACAGCGTGAGCAGAAGGTGTGTAGTGTATACAGCATGGGTGTCCTCAGCAAAGGGACGCTTGACATCCTATGCAGGACCAAGCATGATGGCACTGACTGCTGGTAACTGAAACTATCATAACGAAGCCATGGCAAGAGATTTATAGTGGTGTTGTCTGTGGGAGTAAACTACTGTCCACAGCTCGAATGTTCATGGTAGACTGAATAAACTAAGACACAAATACACAATGGAGCACTCTACAGCTGTCAGAAGAACAGAGCAGATCTCTGTGAACTGACAGTGATTTCATGACATACATTATTATTGAGTAATGTACATAAGATGCGAAACTGCGTGGTGTGGGTGTACCCACATGTTCAGTGGGGTAGTAGAAAGATTCCCATTGCTTAACAGATGCAAGAGTATGTGAGAAAGTACCTGAGGAGCAGCTGTCATGATGTCTACAGCCCACTCCAAGTAGCTCAGAAGAAATAAGATCCAGGTGACTCGTACAAAATTCACTTAACTATTTTTCCAGTCTTCTACAAATCTGAAAATGAAAAAGAGAAAAGAGTCTCTAAAGCACTTTGTGCTCTCAGTTAAGAAAGCCCAGGAACTCTTTAGTCCCTATAGCACACATACTCCTGGGTCATGATTTCTAATACCATTTTCCAGTACATGATGCCAAACCTTTTTTGGGAATCAGCTCACTTGTGGACTGGATCAGGACATATATGAGTTAAGTCTGTAGTACCCTGTAGTGACAGAAGCAAAAAATTACTAAAAAGAAAAAAAACTCCACCACAATGATGAGGGTATGTCTAGTGGACACAGGAGTCAGTGAAAGAGTATTCAGGAACAGTTTAAGCTCCAATGCCAATAAAATAGCATTAGCTTAAATCCAGAATATAGAATAAATATCCATGAGCTGATACAGATATAAATAAATCATTAAATAAATAAATAGGATACAAATCTTCATACAGATAAAATCTAAATAAATCAAATTCTCCTCTTTTAAGAAACTGGAGCATTACTCCTCGTTCCTTAAGTGAGAGCTATGCATGACCTTCATCCCAGGGTCCAATACAGAAATAGCAAGGGGAAAAACTTTGCTGTCAGGTAAATCACAGAAAGCTCTAGTCAATGGTAGCAGGAATCAATCGCAACAATGCTTAGCAACCTTCATGCAATGTGGGAAGAACAGTTCTTTACCTCCGTGATCCTTCGCCCCAAATCCATAATCTCAGTCTAATCAGGAGAAAAATATCAGACAGGTCTCAGTAGAGAAGCATTTTATAACATGGCTGATCAGTACTCCTCAAAACTGTCAAGTCCTTAAAATAATGCTGAGAAACCGATACAAGCTAAGAAGTCATGATGACTGAATGTGATAGCCTAAATGGGGCTCTAAACAGAAAAAAGGCATTAGGTAAAAACTAAAGAAAGCTAGATAAGTAGTGGACAAGCAACGATTCAGTTAACAGCAATCACTCTGTCCTAAAAATAAAAGCATGAGGAAGCTATTTAAGGTAGTCAAAAATATCTTATATCTTGATTGTTGCATGGCCCTATGCATAAAATTATATACCTATAGAGAACAAGTATTACACTATGAAAATATATTTCAAAAAATTTACTTTAAAATAAAAATATTTCAATATTACAACAGTCCTGTCTCTGAACAGTGTAACTGAAATAGTCACTCAATTGCTGGCATTTATTGATTTGCTAATGCTCTGGGTGCTGTGCTATATTCATTGAGTGTATTGTCTTGTATGACTCTTAAGGACTAGGTAGGACTGTTGCTGTCATTCTGAACATGAAGAAATTAAACTTCGAACAGTTAAGTTCATCCATCAGCTCACTAGGAAGCTGTGAGAGCCAAAACTGAACCAGGAGAGTCAAGAACAGATAATGATTTCATCTTCTCTGTCCATACTACCTAAGGTTCTTCCATTCACATTGAAGAGCAAAGAGTATTTTACTTTATAGAATAATAAAAAAAGAAGAAAGTCTATTTTCTCTCCCTTTTCTCAGCCATACACACTATAGTCATTGTACCGAGTTCAGCTACAGCTTTGGACAATGATAATAAATAATTTGCCAATCCAGCGGTGACACTCTGCTTGATAGTTATGAAGATTAATTCAGCATCACTGCTTGCCCAGAACTGTCAGCCTTGAAAGTTTCCACCTGGAAGACTCTGAGATGGAACAGAGTAGAGAAAGGAGGTCCTGACTACAGCAGGGCTGAGAACATAGAGGTCATGTTTTCAGTCCGCCTGGCTTCTCCCCACCACTTCAAGTCCCTTCTATCTCACTCACCTCCATGAAGGACTCTTCTGCCCACTGAGAAAGGGGTTCTAATATGAGGGTGTAGCTGGAAGCAGATATTCCTTTATCTTCTACCATAATTTATTTTAAATTCAAATCTTCTACCATAATTTAAGTTCAAACTCCAGACTTGTGCTGAAACACACCTATAATCCTAGTATTATGGAAAACTGAGGCAGAAGGATCACAAGTCCAAACCCAGTCTGATCAACTTAGTGATTTATTAAGAACCTATCTCAAAATTTTAAAGGAACTAAGGATGTAGCTCATTCCAAAGTCCTGGCCCAATCACCCACCCCCAAAATGTGTACTTCAGATCCTATAATAAGAGAACCAATTGAATTTACTTATTACTCATTCTATAAAAAATGAAAATATACTTCATAAAAGAAAAAGTATCAGACAGCTCTGAGATATAAAGTTTATCCATTTGTTTCCTAACTGAACAGATGTACAGATTTTTTAAATCCAACATTGTATTCACAGATCATAATTTATTCTATTTTTATCCAGATTTCTCACTGGACACTTTCCATAAACTTTCAGAGGAATAAAAACTGTGTCAAACACTATTGGCTCCTTCCAAACCAAAGGTATTTATTTCAGAATAAAATCAATATTAGCACAGTATCTCCTTTAAATTCAAAAGAAGTTTCTGATTCCAAAATTGAATCTGCATTCATACAAAATCCCCTTTCCAGGGACCTGTGTGTAGTCACTATCTAGCTGTCTTCAGTGCATGACATGGTGGTGATTGACCATCACCTCCAGGGACAGATGGAAAAGGAACAGTTCAGAGATCTTTTCCCTTTCAAAGATCAAACTCATGGTCAGCTTCAGAGAAAGACTAAAAATGCACTTGGAATAGTTTGCTCAAGAACAGAAAAGCAAGCAAGCTTTATTAAATAAGGCCATCTCCAAAAATCATAAACTGTTGATTTTTGCTTTTCATTCATGTCTTAGTTACTTTTTCTCATTGCTAAAACAAAATATCCACACCTAAAGTTAAAGGAGGAAAGATTATTTTGGGTCACAGTTTGTAGAAGTTTCAGTCTGTAGTTGGCTGGCTCCAAGGTAGGTGTTATGGCAAAGAGACTTCACAGAGTAAAAAAAATTGATGGTGGGCAGAAGGCAGCAAGACAGCAACGTAGCAAAGTACCAAGCAGCAAATGAACACAGCAACTCTTTCTGTTTCTTATATTTCACACCCATTGTTGGGCACCCTTAATCCTATCCAGATCTAAGGCAAAGCTATCAGTGGACTAATGTAGTAGTCACATACTCTTGATCCCAGCATCACACACTCTATATCCAGCCAACTCTGAATAGCCCCGGTTATGACTGCATGAGGTTTAGGGACACATTTAGACACAAACCATTCCTATTCATTTGTGCCTCCTTCCCTCATTCTCTAAATGATTCCTCATCTCCCAAGTGAGAATTGAGAAGATATAAAAGAAGAGAGTGCAGTACTGAAAGAATCTGCAGGCATTTCAGTTTCTTTATCCTTTATTTATCCTACCTTCTTCATTAATTTATCTAGCAATATTTTGACATGGTTTTGTGCCTTCTGCTTTTCTATCATTGTGCACTTTATTATAATAAGATTGTATAATCTAACACTTACTGAGCACCATAATTCACTAAGAATTCTCCTATATTTCTAGTGTGTTTTCTCATCTATAATCCAGTAATTTTTACAGATGGATAAATTGAGGATTAGAGAAGTATAAAACTCACCTCCTTTTATGCATGTGGGAAGTGACAAAGTATTTCAGAAACAATACGTTTGATCAATCTTCTTTATAACTCTTCATTATCTCTTTGTAGAAGAGGTAGTTGGCTTAGAAACTCTTTTCTATAAATCTGTACATGTTAGGATGGGCAGGATTGTACTATCACAACAAACTGCCACAAAAATCTCAAGAGTTCAAGCAACAGAGCATGCTGTATCATGGATCAACTAAGAACTCTTGCTCTTCATGATGCTCAGTCCAAGACTAGAAAGATAGAATATCCAACTATCACATCATAGCAGAGTCAAAACATTTACAAGTTCTCAAAAGCATCACCAGGACATAGCAGAGTACTTTCTGTCACATATTTTGGGTCAAAGCAAGTCATGTGATCATGCCCAAGACCACAGAATGAGAAGATACAATTTCTTGTGTGTGGGAAAGAGAGAGAAACTAATCATTATATTGAAAACAATCTCACCATCGAAATGATTGGATCTGTTACTGGTATATTCTAAGCTCCTATATCACACATTTATAAATGAAATGCAGCCAGTCATGCATGTGAGTTCTGCACTCATTCATTCAACCAGTGTTGGATCAAAATACAGTTTTATAATTGCATCTGTATTAACCACATACTTTTTTCTTATCATTAAAACAATGTAGTGTAGGGTCAGGGATTTAGCTCAGTGGCTCCAGCATCTGCCTTGCAAGCACAAGGTCCCAAGTTCAGTCCTCGGTAACTATGTATCATGGTAGCAGGCATGGTGACTCACACCCACCAGCGATCAGTACCACACACCACAGTGCCATGCATGGTGGCTCACGCCTGTAATTCCAGCACTCAGGAGGCAGAGGCAGGAAGATGGCTGTGAGTTCGACACTTGCCTGGGCTACATAGAGAGCTCAGGGCCAGCCTGAACTACAAAATGAGACGCTGTCTCAAAAAACAAAACATAACAATATGGTGTAACAGCTACTTACCTAGCATTTATGTTGTGTTAGGTTTTATAAGTAAGACAGAGATGATTGAAAGAATATGGGAGAATGTGAACATGCACAGCTTATATACAAATACCATGAAATTTGTATAAAGGACCTGAGAAACTGCAGAGTTTGGTATCAACTTTCATGGAGATGGAGCCCAAATGCACAGCCATTCAACTTCACTATGTCATTTCCCTGTCTGCCCCATGACCTTGTCCCCACTTGCCTTGGCAAAGTCTTATTTTTTTCAAAATAACTCTTTTGAAGAAGTCTTTTTTTTTTTTTTTTTTTTTTTGCTTTTGAGACAGGGTCTCGCTTTGCAGTTCAGGCTGGCACTGAGCTCACTATGGTGCCCAGGCAAGCCGCTGCGAACTCAGCAATCCTCCTGTCTCTGCCTCCCGAGTGCTGGGATGACAGGCGTGAGCCACCACGTCGGGCATTGTGGTATGCAGTGTTGATTGTTGGTGGGCGTGTCTCCACTCCCAGCATTATATGTGGTTACTGGGGATCGAACTCAGGACCTTGCACTTGCGAGGCAGGTGCCAGAACCACTGAGCTAACCCCTGAAGGAGTCTCTCTTGTTTTGTTGTTTAATGCAATTTCCAAAAATATTCTCTTTCACTTCTCCAATTATAAGGAAATTCAGACAACTTTCTCCCGTATTAAGAAAAAGTAACTGTCTACACGCTCCTCGGAATAGGAATCCCCAGATGCTAAAGCTTATTCTCTGTTCTCTGTGGGCTCATGAAGAACCGTGGTGGTCCAATGGTTCTCAGCCTCAGATATGCATTAGAATCACCTGGGGAAAAAGAAAATGTCATGCTGCTACCCACTCCCAGTGTTTTTGGATTAACTGGTCTGGACTGAGGCTGAGGCATAAGTGTTCCATTAAAACTCTCTGGCAGATTCGGATGTGAAGAGTTGAAAATCACTGGCTCTGATAAATATATAACACATGACTTCAGCATAATATTTCAAATGCTTTTTTAAGGATAGAAAGTGAAGGAGAGGCAGAAACATTGTTTCATAATAATTACAACTTATTGTTTTTCCCATGCCAGGTGCTCAGCCAGGTAGACACTTTACAGACATGATCTGTATTCATCAATCTAACCCCTCTGAGCAAAATCCTTGGTCTCACGCTCAGACAGTTTATGTAATTTGTCCCAAGTTGCACAACAATTAAGTGTTGGAGCCAAATTCAAATTTTTTTTTTTTTTTTTTTGCTTTTGAGGCAGGGTCTCACGTTGTAGTTCAGGCTGGCCCTGAGCTCACTATGGTGCCCAGGCAAGCCGCCGCGAACTCAGCAATCCTCCTGTCTCTGCCTCCCGAGTGCTGGGATTACAGGCGTGAGCCACCACGTCCAGCATTGTGTTATGCGGTGTTGATTGCTGGGCCCAGCATTATATGTGGTTACCGGGGATTGAACTCAGGCCCTTGCGCTTGCAAGGCAGGCGCCGGAACCACTGAGCTAACCCTCCGGCCCCCAAATTCAAATTTAGGCTGCCTGGCTCCAAACCTGTGGACTGTCCGGAGGTTGCACCACTTGTCCATCATTTCCGTAGAGAATGTAAATAAAAGTTGTGGGAAGGTTGACCTGCTGGATTTGTTTCATTCTTGATTGCAACCTTATGTTCCTCTGTTGAGTCTCCTCCATTCAAGTTTTCTCCCTTATGGTTTTGGGAGAGAAGGACATATCGGTGGGACAGCCTACATTTAATTCTAGAGCAGTTAGCTCATCATTTGAGCCCTTCGTGTTATTACACGGTTTTCCTCTGGAGCCATCTGTCATGAAAGTTCCTCCTAATATGTAACTGACCTGTGAAGTCAAGCCAGGAGCCAAGTCTGTCTGGATCGCACAGGCTTGCAGAACGAGAACTGAGCCAAGTACTTCCAAAGGAAACTGAGATAAACAAAAGGCCAGCGTGTGCTCAAGCCGCACTCCCAGGAAAAAGGCACTCAGAAGGCTCTGTGGGGTCTGGGGCTTCAACTCCCACTGCCTGGGGGAAGGGAATAGATTGGTGGAGGACAGGCTTTCACCTTCACAGGAGACTAGAAACTGATGGGAATGCAACTGTGTGATTTTAAAATACGCTAGAGAGCCCTTGTCAAATTGTTTCCTTTTGTAACAATGAAACCTCCTCAATTTTTGTGAAATCCTTCGGCCACCAAGACCCTAGTTTTATCTACCAAGCATAACTAAAAAGGAAGTGAAGCCAACAGTAGTGATGAGAACTTCAGATGCTTCATTTGACTTGATTGTACAGGAATGTGGAATATGGACTTGAAAAATCTTACCATCTAGTCATCTCTGTCTTCTACCACAATGAAAACTGTGGGCAAGTTCCATACACTATTTTCTCTTTAATTCTAAACTGTTTATAAGTGATAACATCGTGTACGTCATCTTTTATTAAACCTTCTAATAGAACCCTAGAGATTATAATGAAAACTAGAGAGATGACCAGATTTTGAGTTAAGAGAGAAAAACAAGGAGGCTTTCTCATCAATATCAAATAAAATTTAATTTTCTTTCTCACTGACGCCACTCTTTTCTTTTCCTAACTTATCTATTATCATTAAGAAGTCTAGGGCCAGGGATTGAGCTCAAGAGGTGCCACACCTACCTTGGAAGCAAAAGGGCTTGAGTTCAATCCCCGGTACTGCAAAAAAAAAAAAAAAAAAAAAAGGTCAATCTGAGCCCACAGCCCATTTGTACATGGTGACATGATTAGCTTAGTATCTGTCACTTAGTATCTGGGGCTCTCAGTAAAAATATGTCTTTGGGGCCTATGTTGATCGACCTTTTGTCATGTGACAAAACACTAGAGAAAATTAAAGGAAGAAAAATGTTTCTTCCTCACTGTTTCAGAAGTTTCAGTCATTGGACTGTTGACCCCATTCCTTTGGACCTGAGACCAGGCAAAAACATCAAATGCTTCTGATAGAACAAAAGTACCCACCTCATGGTAGCCAGGGAGGGGAGAAACAGAAAGAAAGAGAGACAGAGACAGAGACAGAGAGAGAGAGACAGAGACAGAGACAGAGACAGAGACAGAGACAGAGGCAGAGAGATAGAGTTCCAGGAGAAGATACACTCTTCAAGGGCTCATATCCTGAGTAAACACCTGTTCTGACCACCTCCCAACAACACCGCCAACTAGGACCAAGCTGCACCACAAGAGCCTTTGGAAGGTGCTCCAGACCCAGACTGTAGCAGTGTCTATAATTAGCTGTCATTTCACTCCCCAACTCTCTTTTTTCCTAAGCCACTGCCAAACTGGCATGTCACAGTCCTTTGCCAGATGGTAAGAAGAGCTTCAAGCTTCACCAGGTGAGGAGGAAAAAATATTGACGTAAGTTACAGAATAGACATCACAATAGAGAGAAGCTGAGTGTGGGGGAGGCAGGAATATCTGCATGCTGATACCCAGCTGCTGAGCAGGCTGGTCTCCAGTTCTGAGTTAGGCCAACAATGAGTATCAGTAAATTGCCTCTGTATCTCCAGAGCCTGAAATTGTGACTTTCCAACAGGAGAATGATTTGGTTGGAATCCAGACTCATCCTTTCCACAGTCTTCCTTCGACTCCCACCATGAACACTTGGCCAGAGCTCTCCCAACAACCTTCAGCTCAGCTTGTAGCGCAATGGGCGAGCCCACTGCCTTAGAGCAGAGTGAGAAGTGATCAGCACAGCAAGCTTTAGAGGGCGGTGGCCTCAGGGACAGAACCCAAGCACGGTCATGCCTCACTTGCCGCCTTCTGGCCAGAGACCCAGTCGAAGCATTAGAAGGCAAGCAGTGTCCATGCTGCCCTCTCCAGACATTACTCATGTTGTCACTGATGATGTTACTGGTCATTCAAACCTTTTCCCTCTCAGCTTTGTCTCTGGCCATTTGAAGTAGCCAACTTTATTTTTCTCCAAATCATAAAAATTGTGTGTTCTTGTTAGCTGTAGACTTTCCACTATTTGGTGAGATGAGTGGATTATGTTTCGTATGAAAGGGGCAGGTAGCCTGGGTATTATGATTTACATCTGAAATGTTACCTATGACTCATGTGTTGAAGATTTGATCTCCAGCTGATGACACTCCTAGGAGACAGAGGAGACCTTAAGACGGGGCCTAGTGGAAGAAAGTTAAACTATCAAGATTATGACTCTGATGGGAATATTGGGAACCCAGCCCCTTTCTTTCTCCCTTTCCCTGCTTCCTGGTTGTCATGCGGTGAACAGCTTTGTCCCACCACGTGCTCCATGCCATGATGTATGCTCTGTCTCAACACAATCCCAGCACAGTGGAGTCCAGTGGCCACAGACTGATACTTCTTCAAGCAAATCTTTCCTTCTGTAAAGTTCATCATCTCAAGTATTTTGTCACAGTGCTGGAAACCTGACTAACACACCAAGGATGCTCTCAACTCCTTGGCTTATAGCTTCCAAGATGAGGGAGGTCCATGAGAACACTAGGATAGCAGTATCCTTCAATCAGGTCACCAGGGCAAGAGAAAACCCAAGTTAATTCTTCCCTTGCATTATCTCCACAGGAACCATAAGAATAACCTGGATGGAATATTAGAGTAGAAAACTTTCTCACCTCTAATTTGGACCAGAAGGAACTGACAGCTTGATTTATCATCATGATGGAATTTTATGCCCTCAAATAATTGCTAGAAACCTAGATGCTCCACTATAAAAATAAATCAACCTAAAAATGTAGACTCTAGATTACCATGACCCCAATATTTGAGTGATGACATCAAGCCTTTGGGCCAGTTCTGTTGAGTCTTAAAAAACAAAGGAAGTTGTTTTGAAGGGGTGCTTATTGGAAAGCCTAATACAATCATTCTGGCTGCCCAAGCCAATTGCAAAATTGCAGATTTATTACATTCAGCAGAAAAGCAGCTTGTGTGTTTGAAATATTATCCAAATGACCTGGCTTCAACTTGGAAATCTTATATTAATTGAAACAACTGAATTGGGGAGGTCTCTTGCCTTTAGCACTAAAAGGTTTGTGAGAGGTGAGTCAAGAACCATTTATAGTAGTGATAAAATGCTATATTTAAGGCTGTAAAAATTTGGCATACAAGATCTCAGTTCAGAAGTAAATTCATTTTATGTGCTCAGTGAAGGAGCAACTGAAAACTTTTAAAAATGAGAAGTATGACCTACTGAGATCTTGAAGATAAAATATGTCAACTCTTCCTTGGGGCCGAGTACAGCAATCACATCTTTGAATGTTGAAATGCTAGTCAGAACCGTGAAATCAGCAACAGCTTAACTTTACCGTGTACACATGGCTAATTAGAATTAACTTGGCTAATTCCTATTACCCAAAGCTGTTGTCCAACTATCATGTTATGTGCTCAAATGTGCATTCGTGAGATGGGCCACCTGGGAAAGTAGCAAATCACTGAGGAACGCATCTGAGCCCTTCCCAACCCACAAATCCCTTAGCTGATGAGTATTTTGGTCTGACAACAATCCTGTGATCCTTATCCTTGGGAATTCCGTGTCTAGTTCATCATCCTAGACAATGCTTGACAGCAGAGTGATGTTTCCATCCAGACAGCCCTAGCAGTGTTAGCCTCGACTTCACTGGAGGCAACCCCCCTCTCTCTCCACCACACTCCCCAGCTGCCCTGAGGCTCTGAGTCCTAAATGCCTCCAGCCCGTTCCTGCCCCACCGACCTGCACTGGTTGTTACCTCCACCTGGAATTCTCTCTTCAGGATGTCAGTGTGGGTGGCTTTCTTATCATCACACAGTTTAACTGTCACCTCCTGAGAGACTTCCCTCCAACACCCAATTCTGCCTCTAGCTCTCTCTCACCCTGCCACATACACATACACACTAAATTCATCCCCTTTTAATTCTTATAGATCATGTGGAATTCTCTGATGCTTTACTTTTCATTGACTTTGACTTCATACATATGTATGAAAAAAATATCATACATGAAATACATATGTATGAAAAAATATCATTTTTTAAAATGTATATTTTAAAATTTAAAATTTTTTATATTTAAAATATTTAAATATTTGATATTTTATGATTTTTTAAAAATATATACATTTTTAAAAATATACATACATATGTATGTATGATATTTTTTCCACTCACTTAGGACATAACTTCTGGGCAGAGAGATCATCTCTGGCATTTGTTCTTATATAATCTACACATCGAACCCCACTTACCACATGTAGGTGCTAAATTCACAGTTTTTGACACATCAGTGGTGTAGTCTTAATAAGTGCTATGTGGTGAATGCTTTGAAAGAGCTTCCATGGGAGTGGCATAGCCAGATTCCAGCACAAGCACTCACTTTAAGGAAGTCCCTTTACACTAGTCTAAGGCCCGCACGTGCTCCTGAAGAAGCAAAGGGACTGGATGTGTGGCCTGCCTCACCTATTTTTTTTTTTTTTTGAGACAGGATCTTGCTTTGTAGTTGAGGCTGGCCCTCAGCTCACTACGTAGCCCAGGCAAGCCTGGAACCCAGCAGTCCTCCTGTCTCTGCCCCCGAGTGCTAGGATTACAGGCATGAGCCACCACGCCCAGAACTGTGGTATGTGGTATTGATGGCTGGTGGATGTGAATCACCACGCCCAGCATTGTATGTGGTTACTGGGATCAAACTCAGGGCCTTGCACTTGTGAGGCAGGCACTGGAACCACTGAGCTAAATCTCTAGCCCCTGCCTGCCACACCTATTAAGCCCTGACCCTACCTTTTGCTAAGAGAAGGAATTGTTAGTACTTAGTGTCCATCTAAACCACAAGTTTTTCTTCTGATTTATAATTTCATCTGATACCTATAATGACTTCCCATTTCTCATACCTTCAGAATGATTGCTCCCAAAATTACCATAAATACAGATTTTTTTCAAATTTCCCTTTAGATTCATTAAATGTAAGCATGATCAAAGAGTGTACATTTTTCAGGTAATCTACTAGTTTTAGATGATATAGTTCTTAGACACTGGAATGCTAGCATAGTGCTTGGAAATATTCATCTAGTAGGCTAAATAAGTATATTTCCTCAAAAAGATGACAAACCTGTCAGCAAATAGCTAGATGAGTGCAGCAAATAGTACATGGGGAAAAAAATTACATATACCCACTACATGTAGACGTGAACAGCAGAAATGGGCTTAAAAGGAGGGGACTCCAGCAGCCTGAGAAAATTGCAAGTGCTTCCAAATGTTTCTAAATGTGTGCCTATTTAAGTCCCATTGCAAATTAAGCCCTTTCATAGTGTTGGTAAGGAACACTGGTGTTCACAGTGCTGTTTTTATGGAAATTGAATCCTGTTCACTTTATTCACAGGCTAAAATACATGAATTCTTTGTGGCTAAACTCCCTCCCTTCCTAAGGAGCAACATCTCAGAAAATACTGGAAATTCCTAAAAGTGTATCAAGGCCCTGCAAAATTGCCTTATCATCAAGCAAACACTTGCACAATGAGGGAGCCCCAAGTCCACCTCTCATTTTACAGTGCCTTAAGAACCAGAAACAAAAGTAACAATGGCTCTCTTCCCAGGCCGTTGCCTTCTCTCAAAGCAAAGAAAGATACTGAGCATTACCCTCCATGTAATTTTGGACCATTAGGAAGATTAGGAGATACTCTTTCATTGAATCTTTTGGATTAACAATGTAGCACATCTGGATCACAAAAGCTTATAAAAAGAGACAGCAAAGCTTTGGTGCATCTTCCCCATTCAGAGATGTTAATAGGGAAAAATGCTGAATTACTGTGATTACCCATGACTTGAAAATAGCTTATCACCTGCTGAAATGAATGAAGGCCCCCGCAGGGCTGTGAAATGCCAGGAAGAGCAAGATGGCCTTAGAGACAGACTCTCTGTTGTGTTTGAGAGCTATGTCTCAGCACATGGCTAAATGGCCAGTCTTCTGAAATGGATGGAGCTCTTATTCTATGCAAACTCTGAAAACTGGTCTTGGGGTGTTCCCACATCACAGTGAAGGAAAATAGAAGAGCTGTCACAGAAATAATCAGGCCCATAAAATTTGAAATCAAGGGGAGAGATAACCAACAATTATATGGGAGAATCTTATACTAGATAAGCAGCCAATTTAAGGTATTTCATGGTGGCCGAGGCCACCCTCAATTTGGCAGATAATTGGTAGCCTGCTGTCTATTTTATGTGTCATTATGTAGCTTAATCATACTGTGAAATCCCTCTTGTCTTCAGATCTGGGTGCCATGGGAATGCTGCTACAGT
The DNA here is from genome assembly GCA_004025085.1 of Thryonomys swinderianus. Taxonomy (NCBI): domain Eukaryota; kingdom Metazoa; phylum Chordata; class Mammalia; order Rodentia; family Thryonomyidae; genus Thryonomys; species Thryonomys swinderianus. The sequence continues at coordinate 46,986 of PVIC010000662.1, read as the reverse complement.
GGTCACATGAGGTTCATTAGGAGGAAGAGCTTGGCTTTGTAGAGAATGAGTATTTGGCTGCTGCGTGGAGTCTTTTCTATCACAAAGCTTGTGTTAAGGCCATTGTAGACACTAACACAGAGCATCTCCCAGCTCAGCAAGACACAATATCTCTGGTGGTGGTCTGCCTCATCGGCAGGTGCTCAGCATTTATTTTTATTATTAGATAGTTTTGTTTCCCCCCGCATCATTTAGACTAAGTATTACCACAACCTGAATTCTTGTTTATGGACAACTTTCTTCTTTCAACCAGGATTTATTTATGAATTCTTTATACTTTTTGGGAAAGCAAACAAGAAAAAAAAGGGCTCAAAAATTCCAGAGGATTGCCTCTTTTGTTCAGTAACACATTGTGCACCTTTATGAACCCATACATATACTTTGGGGTGCATGGGCATGCATGTGTAAGTATCACACATACATGTTTCAAGCCTACCTCCCCATAATGTGTTACTGTGAGACAGGATGGCTGGATAGACTGATTTGTGCCAGAGACCAGGACATGTGCCATAAATGGATGGAGAGGAAATAACGTGAAACTATTACCAGGCTTTCAATCCCTTCCCTAGATAGTTTTACCACCGTGTTTGTAGCACCGCTTCTAACCTTCCCTCATCTTGTTTGTAATTCCTAGCTTTCGGATCAACACGTTACATTCAAAAAGTCTTGGAAAGAAGCCACTTTGATGAAATTGGCAAGATAACTTTTCCTTTTTGGGCATCTATCATGCCCTATACATAAGCATATATGCCTGTTCATCATACTGAATTTATTTTTCAATACCAAAATAAGAAGTCCCTTCTTATTCAAAATAATATTGAATGTCTTCTTTTAAAGCCCATGATGACAAAGTTGTTGCCTTGTGATCACCTGCATGGATTTCTGTAGTCCTTAGTCGTCACCGGCACAAAACATGTTTCCTAATTATCTAATATGCATCCCACTATATAGGACAAGGATCACTATGCAAGATAGTCTGGACCTTGAGAGAACTGGAATGGCCAGGCTAGTGGTCAGTAAAATTATGCTTTTTTCTGGTACAGGGATCAAACTCAGAACCTTTTGCTTGCCAGGAAGGCGCTAGAACCACTGAGCTTAAATCTACAACCCTTGCATCCAGCTCTTAAACTACCACTTGTCTTTTGTCAAGTCCCTGAAAATTTCTAGGTCTTAGTTTCTATATCTGTAAGACGTGGAGAGGGGGAGAAATGAACAAGATCAGGAGCTTTAAATTCAGGTGTTTACAGATACCAGGCAGGTACCAGGGCCAAGTGAGCCAGATGAAGACTGGCCAACAGGGATAGCCCCATCTGCAGAGTCATTTGCTCCTCTGTCCCAGTTCATTGCTATGTACAAGAGGCAAGCAGACTTCTATGAAATAACTCTGTGTGTGTGTGGGGTGTGTGTGTATGTGTGTGTGTGCGTGTGTGTGTGTGTATTGGACCAGCTTCTCACACGTGCTGAGCACACCCTTCCTCTGAGCTATACTACCAGACAAAATATTTTGATTTCTTTAAACACAGTGTGTATCAACACAGTGCTAACCAAATTGTTTCTGCAACCACTTTTGGACTACCAGCACCCTGAGGTCTCCCCTGATTTGTATGACATTTAAAGCCACCCATGACTGACACTGAAATCTAGTTTCACAGGAATGTGTATAGCCAGTGAAAGTTAGCTACCAGGTCCTTCAGCTATCGAACAATTGAGACGTGCTGATTACATGTGGCAGTTTTAGCAGCTCCGTTTGTTACTAATGAAAATTGAAATGGGATTCCTGAATTGAAGAAAGAGAAACTTAAAAGACCATTAAAGGAGACATTTCATTTTTAACACAGGGCATTTTCCAGCCAGTCATATCCATAAGGAAGAACAAAACCTCCTATAACCATAAGAAATAAAAGCACAGAGGTACAGAGGAAGGGAATCAAAACATACCTAGAATTCCATACAAGTCATCAAATAACAGGGGAGAATCGTATAGCAATAAATAATGCACTGAACATAGCAAAACTGTGAGATTAAGAGGGACTAGTTTTGAAGAAAACTATTTCCCAGATCTGTGAAGTTTTAAAACTGTGGAATAGACAACTGCTCCAAACCTAGGGGGGGAGGATAAAGTCTGATTAAGACATAGAAAGTGATCCAGTTGCTATAGTAACTTGAAGATACACAAAAGAAAACATCACTTCCTTAAAATATGCCTGATGATGAACAGGCAGAGTCTTTCAAAATGCCTTTTTAAAAATATAGTGAAAAATTTTTTAAAGGCCAGTCACACAAGATGACTCTTCAATTCTTTTTTTCCAGATAGCATGACTTGTTTACATAAACCCTAGTTTGCTTACACAAACCAGCAGCTTGAGCAAAAAAAAATGATGAACAGAAAATATCTATTGGAAAATAAGTTTTGCTTTTTAGAGTTTTGTTTTTGTTTAAGCAGCAAAAGAAATAATGGATATTGTCTCATTTTCCTCTTTTCCAACAATATATTTAGTTGGAGAGTGTCCTTGGGTGCTGAGAATGTGAAATGAACCCCAAGAAGTCAGGAAATGAAAAGTTATGTTTGCCGTAACCTTCCCTTGTCTGTCTGAGTGGAAAAGTAATAAAAATATGATTTTAGTGGGACTGCACATACCATTCTCTCCGCTTCTCCAGCCAGGTTCTTGCAGCACCAGATACACATTTTCGGAATCCAAAGGATAGTTCTTTTTTGGTTCAGGTGTTTCAACTTTGTCATTATTTCTCAAGAGGTCAAAGATTTAAAACAAGGTCTTAAAATGAAAACTGTGATTAAATATTCTAGGGACCCTTATGTGGAAGACAGAGGGAAGTCATTCTTAGCTGAATGACTTGGGTAAACTATTGGCACATGGTACAAGGCCCAGCTAAAGGAACCCAAAGCCTCTGGCCTAAATAGACATGCTTTAGTTAAAAATGCACTGTGAGCTTCTGCTAAGCAGTCGATAGGTCAGTGTTCTTAAATAGCATATGAAGGCTGCATATTATGGATGTTTTTCTTAGAGCAGATGGGTAAGTATTTTTAGTAATAAGAAGAAGTACAGAAGAAGGGCCAATCATATAAGAACATGTAATATTAAGAAGAGGGAACACAGAGAAAAAAATAGACAAATCACTTGGAATCCATGGGAACAGAAGTTCTCAAATCTGCATTTGTCCTGGTGACATTAGATAAGTAACTAAATATTTTAGTCAGTTTCCTATCACTATAACAAAACACCTGAGGCTGAGTACTTTATAAAGAAAAGAGATTTATTTACCTACCTGTTGGAAGCTGAACACCCAGGATAAGGAAGCCCCATTAATTCACATTATGAGAGGGCTTGTGCAGCAGGAAGATTGAGTGGTAAGGCAGGAAACCGGAGAGCAGGAAGAGGCAGACTTGATCTTTTATAACTCACTCTTGGGAATTAACCAGTGTACCCAAAAAGTTTTTCCTTTCTGAGGGCAGCACCTCCACTGACCTAGACATCTCCCCTAGGTCACACCTCTTAGAGGGTCTATCACCTCTATACCCTAATCCAATGTGACCTCATCTTAACTTATTGTATGTGCAATGACACTGTTCCAAAGTAAGCACTCCTAGGTGATCAGTATTAATACTTGAGCATATTTTTCTAGGGACAATATTTAACCCACAATAGCCACCAAGTCATTTCCCCTATCTAAATATTTTTTACTCTACCTACTTCTGCCCATCTCAGCAATAATGACACAGTTGTAAACAGAGAATCACATAATTAGGTGATTTCATAAAGTGTACCATAGTACGATGTTTTTATACAGACTAAGAGGCCATGATGTTGCTAGATGATATAATCTTAAGGCACCACCACTATGTATGCAGTCTGTCATGTGAACAGCATTAGGGGGTGCCTGACTACACTGCAGATTAGTTCAGGCCACCAGCAGCTCACCTAGATCCTGCATTGATGTAACTGGTCTCCCCAAGTTCAGTCTTTTTAACACTCTCACCCTCAAAATCCATTTTCACTGTAATAATGGTGTTCTTTCCAGATATAAACATGATAATAGTAGCTGCCTACAAATCTACAATGATGCCCTACTGTCCTGGATAGAACCTATCCTGCCAACCATGATACACAAGACTTCACCACCCAGATATGGGCTGCCCTGACCTCATTGCTATCTACTCTGGATCCCCCAAACACTTTGAGATCCACCTTGGTACTTTTCCCATTCTTTTATTTAAAGACATATATGGACCTTTTCCCTTTTATTATCAGTCCCCATAAATTTTACAAAATATTAGGTTGCATTGCATATCCATTTCTCCAACTCCCTCCCTTGGGGCCCTCCCCTCCCCCTTATTCCTTTTCTCTTGTATAAGATGAGGTTCCCTTCTATTTTTGTCATCTTTTGAAAGATTTCACATATTGGAGATATTGGGCTTTCTGAATCTGGTTTGTTTCAGTCAACACCATGGTCCCTAGAGCCATCTGTTTTCTTGCAAAAGTTAGTTTTCTTTTACAGCTGAATGATACTCCATCATGCATATATCCCACATTCTCTTTATCCATTCATCTGTTGATAGGGACCAAGGATGCTTCCATAAAACCTATGTTTTTAAGGTGAGTGAAAATATAATCTGCTTTGGCAAGCTGTTGGCACTCTCTTTGCAATTTCTTCAAGGAAATTACTGTAACTATAGAAAGTTTCACCAGTTTTTACCTTTTCCTACCTTCAGACTTTTTGTGCATAGCTTTCTTTCCATTTCTATCTTCTCTCTGTCCTCCCCTTTTAATTCATCTTTTTGGTCCCAAGCAAGTCTTTACTTCCTCAAGGAACTTCTCTTGAACTGCATCCTGCATGCATACCCTAGTTAACTTATCTTTCTATACTCTTCTTAATAAAGTTTCCATAATCCTGCTAGTTACACTGATTGCACAATGTTCATGTGTGCTGGGATGACAGGCAAGCACTCCCATGTCTGGTTTTCCTCTGGTTCTAATACTCCACCTTTCCTCAGTAGTACAAAGAACTTTATTACGGTTTTAGTGTCTTTCTGGAAGGGTGAATGACCTTTCACTACAATTCAAGTCTTTATCTTGAAGTATTTTCTTTCTTATTATACACTTTGACTCTTTATCCTCTTCCACAGGCCAATGATACTTTTCTTGGCTATTGTACAATTTCACTGTGATGGAATTGTAGTCCATCCATAATAGTAAGGGTGATATGATGGTGATATTTGTGCTGCTTACTGGACCTGATGATTAATGTATTTTAATAAGCCTGGAAAATCTTTAAGCATCCTATGAGATGTGATCACATCATATGGTGAGTGTTCAAATAAAACTTCAAATATTAAAAGACACATTGCCATTAATTCCCCTCAGAATCCTTCATCTTGCTTCAGACTCACCCCACCATTCAAGTCTCTCTCTGAATTAGTTCTGGAAATCCTCTTTCATGAGTATCTTCAGTTGTGCTGTCATCAATGCCGATGCCCTGGGTCAATTCAGAGCATTTATCCCTCATGGTCATTTTGACTTCAGCAAAGAGCCAGAAGTCATACTGTCCCTAATCCAATGCATAAATTGGATGAGAACACACTTTAACATTTTTACTTGACTGAAATTCTGACAGCACAACTAAAGACACTTACAAAAAAGAATTTCTAGAGCTTCTTCAGAAAGTAACAAGAGTGATGCTATACGTGTGCTTGAGTGAGAGGGATTAATGGCAATATGTTTTTACTGTTGTAAGTTTATATAATTTAAAGGTTCACCATACTTTGAGATAGTACCACATACCAGTTAACCTATTCACTGAGTTGCATTCTAACATTCTCTTACAGAATTATATAAATTCTCACATTTAGTTTCTTTTCAAACTTTTAAAGTACTTTCTAATTTTCAATATGATCTTCCATTTAATTAAAATTATGAAATATTTTATTATTTTTATAGTCTACGCCACAAAGTTTCAAATTATATAGTCTCTCTGGTCCTGATTCTGCTATTTGTAATTTCTTTCAATTTTCTTCCATAGTTCCTGACCTAAAAAATTTTAAATAAGAGAGCGCTTTGAGGTCTGGATTAATAAAGGATGCATTTGCTGCTACCAATTTCTTTGGGACACTTTTTCTGAGACTAAGTTGAATTTGAGATGTTTCAGAACACATGAATAACATGTTGTCAACAAAGCCATCTTATATTGAGGTTAGGTTACACATTTGTTTATGTTGTTTGGTTTGGTTTTGGGTTTGTTTGTTTGTTTTTTGAGACAGGGTCTCGCTTTGCAGTTCAGGCTGGCCCTGAGCTCACTATGTAGCCCAGGCAAGCCTCGAACTCAGCAATCCTCCTTTCTCTGCCTCCCGAGTGCTGGGATTACAGGCGTGAGCCACCATGCCCGGCACTTGGTTTGGTTTTAAACTACCCAGTGCCATGGCTAAAATCAAGATGAGTTTTATTGCTGTCTCCTCCTCCTGGCAAGTTTATTTTTCATTCACTCATATTAAAAGTAGCCACCAGTTCTGAGTAATGTATTTCAATCTAGCTTTTTATCTGGAAATACTAATAAAATAAGAATACTTTAAATTTTTCTAGGGGGTGGAGATATCAAAGCCTATGAAGTGGGAAGCAAGGAGAGGGAGAATCATTACGCTGATTTCTTTCAGGCCCTGAAAAGTGTCCTGTCCTTTACCATATTAGAGGTTTGTTTTCCATCTGCCATTTGCCATGTAGTGATTTCTCCCTGATCAGCTTTGTTAATCACTGTGCTCCCAATAAAGGGACAATTCCTTGAGGGCTGGAGTCGCCTTTGCTTTCTGCACCTGGTGTGGAAACACCTGGAGCATTTAGACTGCAGCGTGAGTATTAAGTGTTGCTTTCCCCTCCAGAGTCCACTTTGCAGCTGAACGTTCTTCTCTTCCCTCACCAAATGCTCAAACATCTTGTCATAGCGCCTTGAATTACCTTTCTTAGTTTTGCCCAAATCCGTGTATTCCTACTCCTGCGACCAGAGCCTGAAATATCCCAATTCTCCTCTCCTATCTTCCCTGCCAAGTGTTTCTCACATGTGTTACATGGGGGTCTTACGCTTTGTCTTCAGTGCAGAGGGTCAAGCCAGGACCCAGGCTTGCCAGGTCAGAGCCCTGGTCCTACTGATAAGCTTCATCCCACTCCTCACGTGTATTCCATGGAGTCCAAGTTTAACTTAGTGAGATGCAATAGCTGTAACTGTTTCCACAGTGAAAAGAAGTCTTTTTTCATTATGGCACCAGAGAGATTTGTAGGTAAGTCAGGTCATGCCAGGACTTTCTATATAACTTGATGTGGTCTTGCTTACTACGTTGGCCTCAGGTTTTTCACTCTTTATTTCTCCCCACACCTCCAGCCCCATTGGCCTTCTTGATGTTCCTTGAGCAGTTCAAGCCATCCCTGACCTCTTTCCTCAGGGCTTCACGTGGGCAGCACCTTTATGTGCTCTACTCCACTGTCAATTCTTGACTGATGTTGATCCTTGCTAGCCCAGCAAATGTGAGCCTGTCTTCCTACCTCAACCTCCCCACTCTAATCATTAACTAAATTTATAGATTTATTGAGGAGCCTTTCCCTGTCTTTCTGTGCCTATTCCCGAAGCATGTGCTCCAGACCAAACAACACTTGAAGTACTGCAGACACAGGAAAACAAAACTTCCTATCTTCGTAGTTTGCACGTCAGTGTTGACTTCAGGAAAGATTTGTATTTTATTTGCCTTCCAATAATCACCTAATTTTTAAAAATTGTGCCTCCCTATTAAAATATAGGCCCCAGAATAATTAGATACAGGCGTGGACACACAGTTGTGGTGAGCCACCCTTGTGGGAATCCACGCGTGTCTGCTCATCAGGTCCGAGCGCTACGGAATGAGAAAGGCGCTGACTGCCTTCCTGTTTCGGCCCATGGTTGGGATCAGAGGACAGAGCTTGGCCAAGATTCTACCAGATGACTAAGCACTACCTTAGCCAACATTTGTAGACCTTGATTTCGATTCTTGTTCAGATCCTTCCTACTACTCTGTGCCCTTGTCAGCTGTGCTATTTGCATTCGTGGTCATTAAAATATTTGTTAACGCCCTGGGATGCCAGGAAGGGCACAAAGGTTGAAAAGCATCAACAGTTCTCTTAACCAAATACTTCATATCCTGGCGCCACTGACCCTTCCAAAAAGGCTTCTGCTTTGGCAAAGCTGTGACAAGATTCATTTTGTATTTGAATGATAATTACTTGAAGCATTCTAAGTGCAAGAGCTATTTGAATTACGTTCTTCTTAGTGCTGTTTGGGGCTTATAATTGGTGGTGCTCCCTGGGCATATAAATCTCTTACCTCATCATTATCTTCAGGTGGACAGAAACATGTCAGGTACTCTCCCACGCATTTGTACAGCATCGTCCAATAACCAAGTACACATTTACTCTGGGAGAAAAAGCATTGTTACTATTTAATTAATTCTTGGAACATTTCAAATGCTGGCTGGATCTGAACTGTTTCATCCTCCAAGGGAAGAGAAGAGGGTCTCAGTAGGGTGGGCACACGTTGCTGCCATGGGCTCAGGTGCTCAGGGCTGGAGCGGCGTAGCAATGCTTGGCCCAAGTGGCAGCCCCAAGGCGGAGCCAAGAGTAACCCAAGGTCCAGGTGTCTGGCCCCTTCAAGAGTCCTATCAAAAGAACAGTTCCGTTTCAAGGGGATTTTGCCCTGGGAGTCTATAAAAGCATCTGCCACTGTTCGAAACGCACACACATAGAAAAACCTCAGCCCCGTCCTGGTGATGGACAGTAAGGAGGTGCTGAGAGGTGAAATGAAAAGATGAGAAAGTACTAGAAGGTAGGAACTGGAGATAATAATACACAGAGTATAAGCAAAAGACAGGTTCTCTCCCTCGGGGTCGAACTACGAGAAGATTTTGTTATGAAACACATGACCCAAATGGGGCCTGTAACTCAGCAACTGACCACCTCCTTCCTCCTTCCTTTCTTCCTCTCACTGCTCTGGTGTTTGTTCTTGAGACAAACTCTGTCATTTTGCTGCCTAGGCTGACCTCAGATGTCAGTGCTCAAATGATCTGTTGCCTCAGCCTCCTCACTGCTAGAGCAACAGGCACAGACCCCTGGACCCAGCTTCTTTCTTTTATTAATAACTTTTTCTCCCTAATGAACTTTGCAACACTAATAAAATACAGGCACATATAAATATATGTGCAAGCATAAATATAATCCAAAATTAACATTTAGTTCTTTCAGATTTTTATAAAGCTATATTTACAAATGCACATATCTGTATTAAGCATAGCTGTGGCTCATCATCTTTTTTGACACAACTTATCCTGGCAATGATTCCATGTTATTAAATACGCTTGAGAAGCAGAATTGTAACGGGCATCATCTATCCATTTATATAAAGTCCATAGTTGATCTGAATTTCATCAGATAAACTTTCAGGTTATTTTTTGTTGAGACATGATCACTGGTAATTTTCATCTAGAAAGTTTGATCTAAGGGACAAATTAGTAAAAAAACAAAATCCCATAGAGCATGGAGGAGAGGTGTGAAAAGTGAAGTCTACTTCTATAACTTTCACACTACGACTCATATCTACATTTCCTACTGAACTTCTGACATGAAATTTCTGGGTCAGCAAGTTAATTTGAATCAACAGGATATAGATAAGGAAGAGGCAGAAGCCACGTTCAGGAAGTCCTTACATACACAGAGATGACTGGCCCAGGGGAAGCCATTCCTTCCCAGCTGAAGAAGAAATGAAATGGAAGACACATTTCTCCATGGCTGCTACAAATTCATAAGGTCAGATGTGGCATTTGATTAGATATGGCCTGACTCACCGGTCCCAAAAGAGGGATGGGTGTACAAGACAGTCATTTACTCTGAAGAAAAAAATTAGAACTTATGTTCACATTTGTTTTTATATTATCTTAAATTTTCTGTTTGTATACCTTTTAATATACAAAAAGTTATTCAGACACTTAGATATCATGAATAATCACAAATAATTTATGCACACAGATATGCATTATGGGTTTATGCCGATTTTTTAAACCAACAGGGTAGTCAATGAGTAAGTTTGGATATTGCTGCCTAAGATTTTTATTATCAGTGCAGCTTGCAGTGTGCAAGGAATTAAAATTTATGAAGTACGAATGGAGCATGACTTCGACCTAATAGGATTCGAAGCATGGGAGGCATTGGCCAAGATGAATCTTTGAAGATGAATCTCAAGTGTAGCAGAGCCCAGGATGGAGATACTTGGTCCAGGCCAAAAAGTTGAGATCACTTGGAAAAACACAAGCACATAGGTTCTGTCTAATTCCAATAAAATGGTAAACTTCCATGTGGCCTGAGTCAAGCGAGAAGAATTTGAGAAGCCAAAGAAACCTGAAAAGAGACTTAGAGAGGTGAAAGCCTAACGTTTTCCTAGGAGCATGCATTGTATGGGCCCCTTAGTCTGTCATCTTCAGCAGTAGCCTTGTAGACAGGTCCTTGCAGCAAGGGTACACAGGACAGACAGGTCTCAATAGGAAGTGGCAAAGGAAGGTCTGGTTATTATGGAGTGCAGATGAAAGATGAAAATCCTGTCAGCTTTAAGGAAATAACAAGAGCAGATGGGGCCCCTGAAATCAATTTTCCCCTATAGTTTTGCAGGAGATCAATTCTGACTAAATATAGTATCAAATCCATGGCTAATTCTGGCATGTTTGGACACTACAGTAAAAAGCTATCCCTGGGCCAGAGGGTTAGCTCAGTGGTTCCGGCACCTGCCTTGCAAGGGCGAGGTCCTGAGTTCGATCCCCGGTAACCACATACAATGCTGGGCATGGATACTCACGCCCACTAGCCATCAATACCACATACCACAATGCCAGGCGTGGTGGCCACGCCTGTAATCCCAGCACTCGGGAGGCAGAGGCAGGAGGATTGCTGAGTTCGAGGCTTGCCTGGACTACATAGTGAGCTCAGAGCCAGCCCCAACTACAAAGTGAGACCCTGTCTCAAAAAGGACAAAAAAAAAAAAGCTATCCTAATGTGTGGTATTTTGTGTTTTTTCAATGAGAAATGACCATGGAAGAAGAATCATAGCATTAGAAAAACTAAAACAGAGACAGTTTAGTTTGTATGTGTTCTTAATTATAGGACTCTAGGTTTATGTAAACCATAAAAATAAACTCTTCTTCTCTGGAAGTTTTTACATGTTCATCCCAAATTTAAAATATGTCCTTCCAAGGCAGGCGTGGTAGTGCATGCCTTAGCCCCAGTACTCAGCAGGCTGAGACAGGAAAGCTGTTGTGAGTTTGAGGCCAGTCTGGGCTCTGTAGTGAGTTCAAGGCCAGTCTAAAGTACAGAATTAGACTCAGTCTGAAAACAAAACAAAAGCCCTTCCAATACCTACTACAGGTAAAACGTCTATCGTGGTCTTAGTACACCTGCCTTCATTGGGGAAGACTGTGGGTGTTACAGACTAGAAAACAAAACAGCAAGGAAGGGCACTACCGCCAAAGGGGGCACTGGGTGTGGGCATCAGTGTTTCCTTGGGGAGAGTGAGTTCAGAACGAGTTCCTCAAAGCCAGACTGGGAAAGTGACCAAGAGGATCACCCAGAGCTCTCAAGATACAGCAGACATTCTAGTCCTGCCCGTCCTACTCCATAAAGAATGTGACAGTAAAATCGAGTCTTCTCGAGAAAGGAAGCTGCCTCCCCATCTTGACAAGGCATCTGCTCGCACATTCTCCATAGCAGACATGTGAGCAGCTGGAAACCAACAACTGTTTCTGAAGGCTTTCTTCCAAAGAGTGAGGCTTTCTCTGAATCCTAGCTGATCAAAACATGCTCTCTCCACTCAAAAGCTCAACGAGATCAAATAACCAACGTTATGGAACCATCCTGCTTTGGATAACACCTTCCAAGACAGTTAACAATTCTAGCTTGTTTATCCCCTGTTCCACTCCCCACCCCCACACATGCAAAGAGCCAGGAAAATTCATCTTTCTCCTTATATCACCCCTCCTTGCTATCTGAATGCCAGACGGACTAAGAATCAACTTCTGGTTTGAGATTGTTACCTTATTCCTTAATCCTGTAACAGCTCTTCTCAGTGGTCAAGCTAAATCCATTTAGCTTATGTTTGACTTGGGGATCTTCTGGGGTGGAAAAAAAATTTTTTAAAGTAATTTTCATTCTTTAGAACAACTGGTAATAATGAGAAAAACTAATGAGCATTTGTAAGCTGTTTTAAGACACAGTTCCTGGCCTATGCATTATTCATGTGTGCAAGGCATTGTTAAGGTACCAAATTCACTGTGCAACAGGACTGGAAAAGTCCCTAACTCAAGATTACTTTGGTATGTGCATTTCTGAGGCTCGGTTCTGTTTAACATTTTCATCAGTGACCTGCTTGAAGGAGCAGAGAGCAAGCTCATTAAGTTCCTAGATGGGAGAGATGACCAGAACATTGCAGAACAGGATTAGAATTTCCCTGGCCCTTGCCAAATTAGCAAAACTGTCAGAGTCAAATGTGTTCCTGGGGACAGCCGGGGAAAAGTGTGCTTCCCAGACACAAGCTGAGTAGTAGCAAGTTACTTAGGGAAACTAAAAAGAATATAGGTGCCAAAAAATAGACTCATTGTGGGAAATGAACCAGCCCCATGAAACCCTGGGGTTCACTAGCGCCTCTCTACCCTCTTGAAGTAGATTCAAGTTCACAGCATTCAGAACCCTCCCTGGAATTTCTAAGAATGTCGGGAGCTTTTCCTTTTCATGAGCAGCTCTAGCTTCAGGCTCCTGGTCCCACTTATTTAGCCTGGTGCTTGGTTCATTCACTGTCCTATTTCAGTCACCTCATCATAAACCATGGTGACCCAGATGCTGAAACACGCTTCCCTCCTTGAGCAAAGCACAACCTCCTGCAGAAAGGCTCGTGTGTGTCCTTGGCCGTGCTGCCTCTCATTCTTCTTTCCATGTAAACTTCTACTCCAAGTAGCTTAGCGGGGCATTTTCCTAAATATAGCTGGTCCTGTCCCTAAGAGGAATTCTGGGACCATCTGTTCAAGTGTATTTGCATCTGTGTCACCCAACCAAGGTGAGCACAACAAAGTCATGAGCTGACGGTGCTCTTGGTAGGCTCAATACTTGTGTAAAATGGTGAGTAGTCATTATTTTGCAATGTGTTGCGACTACTCAAGGCAGATGGTATAACAAAATCATTTCTTACATGACCTGTCAAGGAACGGACAAGACTGGATTTGGCCTTGGTGTGAACTATAGTTTCCTAACTCCCACTAGACTCAATTTTGGAATCTTTGGCTTCTTGTCCAACTAGTTCATTTTCCACATGCAGAAAGCAGCAGCCAGAAAATAAAGTGATATTTCTGCAATTTCGTAAGGCAGTTAAGTCTGGGTTAAAAGTTCAAACCAGAAACAGGTGAGGCAATTTCTAGGCCAGGCTCCTTTCCACTGCTCCATCTCCAGGCTATTTTTGGCAAGCCCTGAGGGCGCCTGCTAAGTGTCAGAGGCCCTTCCGGAAGTCTCCCACCGCACCTTTGGGGTGGTGCCTGAGTCCAAGACGGGTGTTGGGCTAAACACTTGGGTGAAGCTGTCTCTGTGTTCTGAAAGGTCAAGAACCTGAAGTGAGCCCAGAATAAGTGAGGAAGGAAAGTTATGAACAAAGGTCTAAAGTCATAGTTTTACATGGTTCAAATAAAGTTAAAGGTAACAAAATCTCCACCTACCAAGAAGAATTGTTTAAAGAAGATCCGTTATTTTTCATTTATTATCAAGATGAAAAGAACAGGATCAGGTTGTCTGTCCAGGAAGAACCTGCCAGAGATATCAAGAAAAAGTGATAGAATTTCCTTAATAATCAGATCTGAGAGTGGTTCTTCTGGGTAGGACTGGGGATGTGTGACAGACCGAGATAAGACTGTAAAACCCTTCCCTCTCTTTAAGTCCTATGAAAACTATAGGCCGAAGCTGGGCCAACAGAACTACCCTGACTCATTACATTTAACGAGAACAGAGCAGTTTCTTGAAGAGGGTCATAAAGTGCAGAAAACAAAGTAGGTACTTGTATAGGAAAAAAATTGTCCAGGTTTCAAAGGACCTCCCAAATGGCACTCCCTCCACAGTCAGACAATTGGAGAAACTTGTGGAAACCCTGAAGTTCAAGGTCAGAAGCTTTGAGCCTCTTTTAATAGATCATGTGCAGGGCTGGTGACACACCTTAGTAGTAGAGCACTGGTTTAGCATACCCAAGGCTCTGACTGAATGTACAACACCTAACACTACCAAAGAAGGGGTGGGGGGTTCCTGTGCTACATGTGTGATGACTATCGCATTAGAGTGCTGGGATTTCTGTTGTTGTCATTTCTTTTTCTGTTCTCAGTGCTGGGAATCACATGCTAGGCAAGTGCTATATCACTGAGCTACATGCCCATCCCTAAGGCCAAAAATTCTGAATGTAGATTGCAGGCAATCTGTAATTTGAAGACCCCAGTAGCTTGGGCTTATTCTTTCTTCAAAATTGGGGCCAAGTATTTATGAGAATTCTTATTTTATTACCTTGGATAAAGATAAACTATAGTGTACTTCTTGTTACTAATTAAAAATGGTGCAGTCTGTTCCAATATCATTTCTGGACAGTATATTTCATAAAACTATCTCAAAAGGTTATGTGCCTTAAGCCACATCTTTTCCAAAGTCCACTTTTTCCAAATAACAAACTCCTGATAATTGTAATCTTTCATTCTTTTGATTTCTCTTCCAGATGACCCCGGAACCTGTGCCTCATGTGCTGGGGGGTATTACATGTAAGTCTGGCCTTATTTTTTCATAATCCTAAATTTTCATCGGCTTAAACAGTACTGACTTAATCCTAAATCCAGCAATTTAAGACACAGAGGCCCTGCAGCATGAAGCAACTGTGTCCTGTGGGCTATTAATGAGCAATTCTTGGACTTAGTAGTCAGAGCCCAGCTGTTTTCTTGCCTCGAAAGGAGGCCTTCTCTTTCTTGGTCCTGGAAGGCATCCAGTGACACTGGTGTCTAGGAATCTTGCCACAGGTTACCACGGTTCAGCATCACTGGACAGGCCTTAATAATACACCCAACCCCAAGTGAGCTATTTCCAAATGTCTGCACAGACACTGGGGGAATCCAGGACCTACATTAGCTCTTGCTCATCCCTGGGTAATGACAGACACAGGCCACCAGGTTAAAGGAAACACGCACAACCACCAGCTCCAACATTCTTTAATAAAAGCCTATCAAATCAAGGACAGTATATTTCATCATCACCTTCTTTCCTAGTCTAGTCTTTCTGTCCAGCTTATGTTGTTGTCCTTCCTCTAAACAAAACCAAGAAAAGAAAAGAAAAGAGACAAAGGGAAAGGAAAGGCAACTTCTGAATAAGGTACAAGCCGCCCGCTCTCTCCCCTGCTGAGGGTCTTACGTGATATACAAGTTCTCACTTCCATTTTCCCCCCTTCGGCCTTTACTGAGATTTCAGGAAGCTGGGCACGGTGGTGCACACCTGTAATCCCAGCACTCTGGACGGCCGAGGCAGGAGGACTGAGAGTTCAAACTCACTCTGGGCTACTGAGCAACTTAGTAAGACCTGAGAAATGTTTCAAAATGAAACACAAAAATAGAGAGGAGGCTGTAGTAAGAAGGTCCTGGTGTTCAATCCCCAGTACCCCCCCACACACACACACACACACGCACACAAGATTTCAGATTTTTTTCACGTTGAATATTTCATATATATTGATATCTTGAAGATGGAATCCGAGCCTAAACACAAAATTCCTTGTTTCTTATGCCATTTATACATTTATACACTTATACATTTACCCTGAATGTAATCTTATTTGGTATTTGATTCTGTGCATTAAACCAGATTTAATGACACTGGCAGCATACATGTCAGGGCTCACCAAGTTTTGGGCGTGGATGCACTTGACCTGTACTTGACTCTATAGGTTCAGTCCAACTTTTCCAGAATGGCTGTTATTCCCTCACTGACCATTTCCTTGTATCACATACTCTTGACCCACCACTGATTTAAATGCTTGTTCCATTTAAGCAGGGCAAGAAAGGTCCAAGAGAAGCCCCAGGTTGAATTTTTTAAAAATTTTTATCTTTGGGCCAGAGGATTAGCTCAGTGGTTCCGGTGCCTGCCTCGCAAGCACAAGCACAAGGTCCTGAGTTCAATCCCCAGTAACCACATACAGTGCTGGGTGTGAAGACTCACACCCATCAGCAATCAATACCACATACCACAGTGCCGGGCGTGGTGGCTCGTGCCTGTCATCCCAGCACTCGGGAGGCAGAGACAGGAGGATTGCTGAGTTCGAGGCTTGCCTGGGCTACATAGTGAGCTCAGGACCAGCCTGAACTACAAAGCAAGACCCTATCTCAAAAAGAGAAAAAAAAATTATCTTTATTGGTACATTGTATATACACATCATATCGTGATCACACTCAATATTAGAAATTTGTATCAGTATATGACACAATTTAATTCTCATTTTTTCCCATTCCCCTACTCACCTCACGACCCCCATCCCCTAAATACATAAGTTTTGTTTTCCTTTTATATTACCATCACATTTTTCCTTTACCCCTCATTACTCACCCCTCCACCACACTTCCCTTTGAATATTTTCTATTTCACAATATCCATCATACATGCTAGAACTCATTAACATCTTCAGTTTCTCATACCAGAGAACAGATATGATATTTACACATCTGTAACCTATTTACTTTACTAATAAGTATATCCTGAAGGTACGTCCATTTGAGTATAAAGGACTCAAACTTATCATTCTTTAAGGCAGAGTAATACTCCATTTCAGGTTAGATTAAGATAGGCCGGGGCGGGCCGGAGGGTTAGCTCAGTGGTTCCAGCGCCTGCCTTGCAAGCGCAAGGTCCTGAGTTCAATCCCCGGTAACCACATATAATGCTGGGCGTAGAGACTCACGCCCAACAACAATCAACACCACATACCACAGTGCCGGGCGTGGTGGCTCACGCCTGTAATCCCCAGCACTAGGGAGGCAGAGACAGGAGGATTGCTGAGTTCGAGGCTTGCCTGGGCTACATAGTGAGCTCAGGGCCAGCCTGAACTACAAAGCGAGACCCTGTCTCAAAAAAAAAAAAAGATAGGCCAGATGACATCTAATAAACACAGTCAGTCATTAGCATTTTCCTAGTTGATACCGATGCAGCATGTAGCTGCAAGAGTCACAAGATCCCCCAGCAGAAATGAGCATGTTCCTGGGTGGGGGTGGGAAGCTCACAGGACAGGTATCAGGAGATGATTCTTGAGGAACTGAAGGAGGAGAGAGCTTCGGATTCTGAAAGTGTAACAGAAGTGGGTACAGACTTCTCCTGTTGTCCCTCCTAAACTCTGCCCCTTCCGGTCCAACTGTGCCCTGGCTGCTTCTACACTCCGACACCGGAAGCCCCTCAGCGGGAGGCAGAAGAACCCAGAGGCCTCGCCAGCCCACTGGTGGGAGTGTCACAGAGGCTTTGGAGAGAGAAGCACCCTGAAACGACATGCGTCTGCCCCCCTTAGACTATTCAGTGTTCCGAATATAGCTAGTGAGCAGGGTACAACAGACTTGGGGCAAGATATGCAGACATTTGCCCTGGCAGCTCGCTGAAGCTTTGAAATTTATCAAAGCCCGAGACACCTTTCCTTTACTCCATCCTTCAAATGAACCTAACTACAGCATTTGAGTGTATGATAAGAATAATGGATAATATATGTAAAAACCTTTAGAATGCATACGTACGGATGTTACAGACTGCCTGCCAAAAAAAAGTGTATACATTAGGCAAAGAAAAGCTTCTGTAAATACTCTGATACTAAATTTGTGGCGACGTCATGACATTGATACAGTTACCTTTGATCTCTACAAATCTAAGAAGTGACGAAAGTGGTGGCCAGTGCCTTCCAGTTCGGTCAACTGCTTCTGCTCAGCCTAACTGCCAGCTCCCACACAGCAAATCACACAAGCTATCTCACCACACAGACTTCGTTTCAAATCTTAGAGCCACCTTTAAGAGGGTTTTGAACACAGCCTTGAGCTTCCGCCTCCACATCTAGAAATTAAAGAAATACCAACCGCATGCACCTTGGGCAGAGACTGAAATACACTCGGCGCCCTGACAGTGCTCCACACGCAGGTCCAGCGACCTTCCCCCAACCCAGCCCCTCCCCCCGCTCTGGTGCTGCAGATGTCCTGAGGGAGGCCGTGAAGGACTTGGCTTAACAGGCAGCCAGGCCAAGAGGACGTTTGGGCGCTAAAATGCACCCACCCGCTGCGGTTAGAGCGCTCGCTGCATGCACACGCGTGCGCAGCCCAGCTCGGTCTCAGAGGAGCCCCGGTCTCACGTCACCCCTGGCCCCCAGGTTTGAGCGCCGCTGCTACAGAGTCTGCCCCGAGAAGACCTTCCGGGAAGGCCTGGCGTGCAGAGCCTGCGGCGCCAACTGCGGCAGCTGCGACCCGAGCGGGTGCTTCTGGTGCGAAGACGGCTTCTTCCTCCTGGGTGAGCGGCTTGGGTGGGCGGGAGGTGGCCAGCGAGGCCGGGCACCCCGCTGCGGCTCTCTGGACCACCGAGGAATTTTAATTAGTTTGAAAATAAATATCAGTCAGGACTGCTTCTCTCTGCATGTATTACTGCAGCGTGGCTCACATTTAACAGACTGATGATCTCTTGTCTCCACGATGGTGGAACCAAGATCGAGCCGGGGAAAGAAGGGGTAGGACGAGGAGACAGCTTGGGAGGGGAATGTTCAGAGCCTGGATCCTCTTCTTGGGGCTTAATCCACGCTCTACATTTCCGAGCACAGTGAAGGGTGAACATGACCTCAGGTTCCCACCAACCCCCTGACTTCAGGCGGGCATCACAGGCCCAAGTCTTCCGGTGAGAGTGGACAGGTCAAGCTCCCGGCGTCGGAGAAAGAGGGGCCCGTGGCCCTCCGAGATCACTTTATCTGCAGCATTCAGGGCCTCGAAGACGCCCAGCTCCTTTTTCCTGGAGCCGACGACCGTGTTCCTTGGTCGAAACATGCTAAAGCCGAGCTGGTTCCCTTAGACACTGAGCACCGGAAACGTCCTGGGGCCGCCCCGCCCCGACGTGAGCGGGGCCTTGCGCGCAGCCCGGCTAAGCTGCTGTGTCCTCCCTAGGTGGCGGCTGTGTGCGGGACTGTGGCGCCGGCTTCTACGGGGACCGCGATGTGGGCGAGTGCGGCCCCTGCCACCCGGCCTGCGGGGCCTGCTCGGGGCCCGGCGCCGGCCAGTGCAGCAGCTGCCGCGAAGGACTGAGGCTGCTGCGCGGGACGTGTGTGCGACAGGCCTGGCCCTCGGCGGACACCGAGGTCGGCGAGGGTAGGTGCCACCAAGGGGCCCCGCAGTGCCCGGGCTGCCCGCCTCCCTCGTGCTGTGGGCCCTCCGGTGGAAGAAGGCTGGGCAGAGAAGCACGGCTGGGAGTGGCAGTCCTGTGAGGGCGCTTCGGGCCTGGGGGAGGAGGGAGGGGCCGGCTGGCGTTTGGCTGGGGCACACCTGAAGGGCTTTCATTTATTTGTTTTTTGTTTATCTGGTATTTGTTTTGCTTTGTGATGCTGGGGGCTAAACCCAGAGTCTCAAGCATGCTGGGCAAGTGCTCTTGCATTGTGCTACATCTCTAGCCCATTTTATTTTATTTTGAGTTTCACGAAGGTGCCCAGGCTGGCACTGAACTTGAAGTCCTCCTGCCTTTGCCTCTGGGTAGACGGTATTTCGTGTAGGTGGTACCACATACCAGCCCTAAAGGGCACTTGATTGATTGATTGATTGATTGATTGATTGATTGATTGATGTGTTCTGTTTTGGTTTTGATTTTTTAAGACAGAGTCTCACTACATAGTTCGGGCTAATCTTCAACTCATTATGTAGCTCAGGCTGGCTTCAAACTCACGACAGTCCTCCTGCCTCAGCCTTCTGAGTGTTGGGATTATAGAGAGTATCTCCACATTGTGCCAATGGGCATTTTCTGGCACCTGAGTTTCTACCTGGGTGAGGTGGCCTGGAGCACGAGGGGACTTATTAGGGGAAATGACTCAACTGCCATTTTCTCAAAAATTTCATCAGGTGGGTCAAGATGCAGTTTGGGTGGTAGAGCATGTGCTTGCCGTGTGTCAGGCCCTGAGTTTGATCCCTGGCACAAAGGGAAGGGAAGGCAGGAGGGGAAACCAAGAAGAAAGAAAGGAAGAAGATACAGAGAGAACCAGAAACAGCATTTCTATCCTTCTGCGAGTGAGTGATCTCTCCCTGTGGGAAGGCAGCCGGACCTCAGGTGCTGGGCTGGCGGTGCGCCTGACCACCTTCCCGGCTGACCTAGACCTGGCGGCAGCTGTGCAGACCTTCAGAGGCTGCCTGCCTGTTTCAGACAGGAGACATGGGGTCTCCAGAGGGGCAGGAGCGGGGGTGAAGGGGAAACCCAGCCTGCAGAGTCCGCCTCACATTTGCTCCTGGTTATGAGCTTCCTTGCAAGGCATGTGGGTGACCTCTCTATGTCCGAGGTGGTCACAAGACAAATTCCTCTTCCTCTGGGTGGAAAAATTCGAAGTGTCTTCTATGGGAGGGCTCTCACAAAGACAAAAGGGACCGAACATTTGATGGGGGGGCAGGGCCTGTCCCAGGGTCACTGCAGGGCAGACGCCACAGCAGCCAGAGGAGACACAGTGCAGGACCCCAGAAGGCTCAGAGGGGGTAGGGAGGGCAGGAGAGGGGCTCCCGGGCTGCCAGAGGACGGCAGACCCTGGCTGTGGTCTGCTGGACTGTTTAGAACATGTGGCTTAAATGAAGACCACTCTGACCATCCCCGGCCAGCAGCCGTGGCGCAGGCAGAGCATGTTCAGAGACGGGGCGAGAAGGAAAAGTCTTCGGCCCAGACTGAGATATCTTCCATGAATTATAGCTGAACCAAAATGCTGAAAACGAGTTTGTCTGGCATTCAGGCATTCGAGAGGCAGCGCAAGCCAAGAGGGAAATGGTCTGGTGCTGTGTTTCTCGCTAAGAACATCTGTATTTTATCTGGTGTCCAGATGATGAACAGATCCAAAGAGCCAAGAGTCAGAGCGGACTTGATCCCCCACATGATTACACGTCTTTTCAACTGAACTACGCATTTTGTGAGCGAAATATCATACTTGGAGCGTTCCCCTTTGTTGAAGCACCCACCGCTCTACTTTTCTTGTGATCACAATATAAAGTTTTTTGAAGAGAGGAAGGATTTATTCCTTTTGGGGCTTTTACACTAATAAGAGATGCAAGAAGCAGATGAGAATGTTTCTCATGACTGGACAAAAGCAATAAAGTCAATGACATAGCCGCACTTTCCCATTTCTGTGATCTATGAAATGAGACAGGCAGAGCTTTAGCAAGAGAAAAGCCGGTTTGTTCAGCACCAAGGTGGTGCCATAGCTCAGCATCCCTAGCACAGTTTAAACCCTGGGACGGACAGTAGATGGAAGATGCATTCCAGAAAGCCCCGGGAGTGTCAGAGCCAGGGCCTACCTCTTTCTCCCGCTTCCTTCTCCTTACAAACAAGGTCGGGGCCGTAACCAGAGAGTAGAGAGTTCCAGAACCCAAGTGCTAATTAACCACACCTCTCGGAGGATGGAAAGCAGACTGCGGTCGTTCTGGGTCACTTTAGAAGAAGCTCGGATGCATTACGGAGCACGTAGCTGAGAACGTAGCCGCCGTGGTAGCACCAGCAAAGATTTTCTTGCTTTTTGTTTTAAATACACGCTGAGATTCAGGTAGGGAACAAGCAAACCTCAGTTCATCTCTTCAGCGTGGTGCTCCCCAGGGGCAACCATAGGATCATCTCCACAGCCGAAGATCACAGGGCACCCTGTGAGCTGGGGTCATCGCGAAGATACCTCTGAAGTACAGATCAGCTAGAGTCCCTGAACTCCTTCTTAGACACCGCGGTTTCTGTGGATAGGACAGTGGCAGGGCCGAGAGAGTCCGCATCCTTCGTCCACAAGCAAGAGTGGAGAGGCCTCCACACTAGCCCAAGGGTCAGGGCCGCAGTAGACATCAGAGCAGCCGAGACCGAGCAACCTGCAGAGGCCCTGCCCACCTCTCTGCTCTGCCAGCAGCTGAAGTCACTCCACACCGCACGGACCACGGCCAAGGCCCCACCCGAGTCACTGACGCATGCTGAAGATTACTTAGGCCAGTTTCTCTAAGGGGCAGAAATAAAAATGATACCACACAAACCAGCCACATCTCTAGCAGTAGCAGAGACCAGGTAGCATCCGGGGAAATGTCCAGGTGCGGCAGCCAGGGGCACTGGGAGAACAGTCTGGCTTCTGCTGTGTCCTGGAGCGACTGGCTGGCCTGGAAGTGGCTTCCTCCGTTACCGTGAAGGCTTTGGATCTTCTTCAGTGGTTTTCCCCCAGCGGTGCTGGCAAGTTCTAGGGATGACTCCTGAAAATTCCTTTCCCACCTATTGCTCCACCGACTGGAAGCATGGTACAGCAGGCTCTAGTTACATATTTCAACGAGAATCCAACCTACAAAACGCAGACGTGGGGAATTAACATTTTATCGTTAACCACATCCTAACAGTTTACCATTTGCCTATCTTCTGGTGTTTATTCCCAGGATCAGGGAGAGCCTGGGACTCCATCCAGAGTCTTTCACAAACATGAAAGCCAGGCTTGTGTGGAGGCAAAACACCACCTTCGTTCTGAGGAGACATGTTGCGCGATAATAACTGAACTTTAACATCTTTAAAGATGCCATAGATATTTGACTTTCAAAGAGACTGTGTCCCTCTGTGTATAGACGGATGGAAGCTCAAATTGGTTGTTATCTTCCTGGGATTTTGTGGGTGGTTTGCTAAAACCCCGGTGACTTGAAACCAGCTATGGTGGGAGCTCTTTACACCACAGAAATTGACAACACTTTAAATTAAGCTTATTTTTTCTAGAAAGCTCTTTTACCAGTACATCATGACTTTAGCCTCTCTCAGACTACTTTAAAATCCCCGTTACTGCTGAGAAACATCTCTCCAGTGGAGATGGGCTTCAGTTAGGCAGGCCTGGGGCCAGGAGTGCAGCCAGTGGTGGAGCATTTGCTTGGCAGCAAGGCCCTGAGTTCAATCCCCAGCAATTCAAAGAAAAGTATAACTCGAGCTAGGTGCACCTGAGCTCAAATCCTGGCTTTGCTGTCTCTTAGCAATGTGACTGAGCAAGACTCCCATCCTCTGTGAGCCTCGGTTTCCTCATCCATAAGAAAAACTACTTCACAGAATTGTTTTGAGAATGAAGTGAGAGGATACACGTGTCTTCCAGAACACACATACCTCTCTCTATCTCTCTCTCTCTTGGTACCAGGGATTGAGCTCATGGGCTTGCACTTGCGAGGCAGGCTAAATCCCCAGCCCATGTACATGAATCTAAAACCTAGTGAATCCCCTAAGCCTTGATTCTGCTCCATGTTAACACCTGACACATTAGTTCCAATTAGCACGCCCTGCCCTATAAAAGAAAGTGATTCATAGGTTTAAATACAATGTAAGGTGTGGGGAAAATGATAACAGAAAGAAGGCAGCAAAGAATGAAGACGGCGATGACAGGTAGCCAGGCAGAGTCCTAACTTACTAAATGTGTACACTCACAAAGGTATTGATAGCTTTATATATGATAATAAAACAACCAAAATGAGGGGCCAATCCAAAAATGTAAGGGAAAATCAATATGATCCACATAAATGTGTACCCAAATGATGTTCATAAAGAATTTTGAAAGAGAATTCCTGTAAGATATATGATGTTGAAAGCAGTGCACAGAATCGGTATAGAAATGTGTAAATGACTACATGTGTTTATGGAATTATACTCACACATTCTATATAAAGACGGAACATCTGTGGGCCGAAGTATACATAGCAGCCATTTCTGTGTGGTGGGATTACAGGTGAGGTTTATCTTCTTCATTATCTTTTTTGCATTTAAAAAAAAACACTTTATTTTTTTTAATAAAAAGAAGCCGTGTCCACTGCAAACCCATCTTTGGTGAAGAACCTGCTGCAGGAGCAACGAAGGTGGAAAATACAAATCAAAAGAGGTAACAGGGAAGCAGGGAGGAGACCATCACTGTCAAGAGGTAGACTCTGCCTTGCAGAAAGCTGTGTGCACTCGGAGGGAGGGGCCGTGGAGAGAGGAGGGGCCAAGACCACCTATCACTGGCTGCTCATGAGGGAAACTGAGGAAAGCCCTGCACTGTACACGGCCCCCCTCAGTGCTCTCAGCAGGTATATCTAGGAAAAGCTAGCAGAAGTCCTGTTGGAGCCTGATGCAGTGGGATATAATTATAACAAGCCCTCCAGAGGCTGAGGCAGGAGGATCACAAGTTTGGGGCCGGTCTAGGAAACTTAGCAAGACTCTTAAAAAAAGGGGGGCCCTGGGAACTGGGACGTAGCCCAGTGGTTGAATGTTTCCCTGGTTGAATGTTTCCCTGGCTTCAGTCCACAAATGCAAATGGTTGCACTGCAGATGGTTGAATGGGTAGATAGATGCATGGATGCAAAGGTGACGAACACTGAATAGTTTGTTAAAGAATAGAGAAGGGTTGGGAGCTTCACTTTATATGTACCTTCCATCCATCTGGAACTTTGTGACTATTATATGGTAATAAAGTGAATAAATAAAAAGAACCCGTGGCTTTAGCGATAGTCACAGATATGGCTCTGAAGGATGACACTGTTCTTTCTTGGTTGCAGAGATTTCTCTTCCTGTCTTTCCTTTCCAATTTTAATCCTGTGAAGTGTAGAACGTTTAGAGTAAAGAGAAAGGGAAATTATGATTAAGGCCCGGTTTTACTTGTTCAGATTAACTAATTTTATGGCAACTATAGCTAGGTAAATGAAAATTGTTGCAAACGGCTTGTGCAGAGCTCCCTCTGGTGGACATATCTGGGTATTACAGAATTCTATGTGGATTTAATGCGTAAAAGATACCCACAGTTATGAATACATGAATATGTGCAGGTAACACTTTGCATAAATATGAAAATTAATTAAAATTCGTGTCTCTGTAAATATGAACTTTTAGCACACAATTATGTCAAAAGGAAATCAGCCAGAGTCCTGAACACATAACAGATTTTCAAGGTGCTCACTCTGGTGAATATTATTGTCATCTCTCGAGCGATGTCTCTCACCCAGTCAGGAAGACCTTGACCATTAGCCTTCTGTGGGCTTCTCCTGTGGGCTAAGTGACATTCTCATGCGGAAGGGGGCTCCGGGGATAGGACCGGGCATGCTGAGGGGCCACTTCTGTGCCAGTAGCATGGCGCACGTGGCATGTGCGCCTGAGCCCTGAGCAGATCCTCCTGCCTGGGGAGAGAGCTACCCCAATCCTCGGCTCTTCTCCCATGAAAAACCAGGGCACAATTTCCTCTCCAAACTAGGAAAACAACAGCATGGCAGTCTGGATAGTAGGCTGTGTGTGTGTGTGTGTGTGTGTGTGTGGTTACATTTGCATGTGTATTATGTATGTATGTCTGTGGGTTATATTCTTATGTAGACGTACCTACATGTCTACACCTACATCTGTATACCTGTACCTACCCTTTCACCCCTACGTGCCATCATAGAAACCGAGCCATGCTGCCCGGTGCCAACCCAGTTAGGAAAGCAGAAGCAAAGGAGGGGCACTTAAACAAAAGCCTCCACAGTGGCTGGGAAGAGGACAGGGAGCAGGTGGGGTCACCATCCGTGAGCACCGTGCGAAGCATTTCACACCATGCCTCGCCCTCCCCTGTGCGGAGAGAAGCATCTCCTCTCATTTAGAGACACGGAAGTAGGGCTCGGGATGTAATTGCTGTAGCCATGGTTACCCTATCGGCAAGTGGCACAGCTGGGATCTGGGGGCAGGTGTGACTGGCGAGCCATCCCCAGGAAGTGAGGAAGGAGGGGAGGAGCCGGGGTGGTGGCCGCGGGGCGCAGCTGCCTGCGCGCGAGGGTCATTCGGATCACCCGTTCCGTGCTGCAACTTCTAATTTTCCCGTGTGAGTCAGCCTGCTGCCCGAGCCTTCCTCAGGACCCAACATGCACTGCTCGAGGGAGGGAGGGCAGACAGGCTTTGCCACATGCGTCTGAAATTGCCACGTGGGGCTGGAGAGGGGACTTCCAAGACAGGCCCACTGGGCAGATGGTCCCTGAAAGACAGGGAGGGGACGTCACAGAATGTGGGGGTTAGTGGCCCATGGACAGTGGGGACGGGGAGCTGCAGAGAACCAGGCCAGATGGAAAGCCCACAAGCAGCGGGTTATTTTGATGAGTAGCAATGCTTTGGCACGATGCGAGGGGAAGTGAATTTAGGTTCCATCCCACAGAGCACACCCACCAATAATATAATCTGGTTTTCAAAAAAAAAAAAATGAAAGCTGGGTGTGGTGGCTCACGCCTGTAATCCCAGCACTCGGGAGGCAGAGACAGGAGGATTGCTGAGTTCATGGCTTGCCTGGGCTACATAGTGAGCTCAGGGCCAGCCTGAACTGCAAAGTGAGACCCTGTCTCAAAAAAAAAAAATGAAATTATGTTTTCTATAAGAGGCATGATGTATTCTCAGTGACCACTTCAGAGTGAAAAGAAGTTGTCTGTTAAGACTCTTGGCTCAGAAGATGATGCAGACTCTTCCGTGAGCCCATACGTGCAGACACCCACTCAGACACACCTCGAACCAGCAAAAGAAGTAGTGTTTGCTGGTTCGCATATCCGCACGGTCTTGAAGACCATTCGGTAGGATGCCACGTTCTTGATCCCTGCAAGACTGCAAAGAAGATGTTGATAATCAGTTGCCAGTGAAGGAGTAAGAAGTAAAAGATGAAGATGTGCTGTGTATTTACCAACTCCTGGGGATGAAAGTGGGCATTACATACTCGAGACACATACCGATACAGATAAAAATATTTCTAAAATACATTTACTCAATGTTTCTGTTGGGTGGCAACTTGTGATTTAATGTAGTTCCTCAGCAAATAAAATAAATACAGTATATTTTAGACTTATCATAATGTTCTCCAAAAGATAAAGAATATGAGTAAAATGTACATAATGGAAATGGTCAGGTGCCGACAGTTAGCTGAGGTAGAAGCGAAGAGATTCTGTCTGGGGGGAAGGAGGCGGAGATTTCCCACAGGGCCCTCCCAACACTGGCGCCATGAGCCCGTTCGGGAGTCTGACCTGCTTCTCTCCCGTACAGATGTTCTGGGAAAACACCCACCTTGCCACCCCTCTTGTAAAACCTGCAATGGATCTGCAACTCTGTGTACTTCATGTCCCAGAGGTCAGTGCGGCGGGGGGCGGGGGGTGGGGCAGCAGCCAGGCTGTCGCGGTCGCTCCTGCCTGTGGGTGTCTTTGCGGACAGGGGTCTGGAAGCCCCTATTCTAGTGCTGTCATCGTCACCAGTGGCTACTGTGGAGACACCCAGGGACCCAACGTTGACCAGGAATAAACACTGATTTTCAGATGAATAAAAATTTCTTAACCAGGGCCGGAGGGTTAGCTCAGTGGTTCCGGCGCCTGCCTCGCAAGCGCAAGGTCCTGAGTTCGATCCCGGTAACCACAAACAATGCTGGGCGTGGAGACTCACGCCCACCAGCAGTCAATACCACATACCACAGTGCCGGGCGTGGTGGCTCACGCCTGTAATCCCAGCACTCGGGAGGCAGAGACAGGAGGATGGCTGAGTTCGCGGCGGCTTGCCTGGGCACCATAGTGAGCTCAGGGCCGGCCTGAACTACAAAGCGAGACCCTGTCTCAAAAAAAAAAGAGAAAAATTCTTAACCAAAAAGCACAGTGAAGTTATGATTGACTTGGCCACAGAACGTGGCAGGGTCTGTGGAGACCTATACCTTAGCAATTCCCATGCTCTTTTAAAATATATTATCTAAAAGAAGAGACTTTAAGGTAGAGACTGTGAGGGTGGCCAAAAAGGCCATGAGTCTTTCCTGCTTCACCGCTGGTACTGAATTTAGGATGGTGGGGAAGAGGGAACAGGTCAACAGTGTAACAGCTCAATACATCAGCATTTACAAAGCATCCTTACAAAGACATTGTAAGTACTGTAACTTGCCTGACAAAAAAGAGGCCATTTTTTCTCTGCACGATGCAGTCACATAAATAACGTTCCGTTCCGTTAGTGGTTACTTGGAAGGCCGCCCTGGAGCGCGCAGTGGTAGCACAGTGGTGCCTGTACCCTTGGGCTACACTCCGAGACCATCAGCGGGCTGCACGCTGCCTACACTGTTTCCTACAGTGTTAAGTTCGACCAGTGTTTGTTTGTAAATTAAGCACAGTCCGAGCTTAACAACGAATAAGGTAGAAAAGTCGCAGCTGTATGTTGCGATAAAAGAGACCTGTGAATGTTTCTGACTGGAATTTTCCATTAACTGTTTGGACCTCGGGCAGCTGAGCTTCGGGGAAGAAACCCACGACTGAGGGAGGGATACGGTCCTCAGCTAGGATGGAAAGCAGTGGGAATACTCAGAGCGAGATTTAAAATGATACCTGGAATTTAAATAAGACCTGAGCCAAGATTCTAATCATATACAATGTAAAACAACACCAAAAATCTGAAAGGATTTTCTTGGAATTTTGGAGTTAATGATGCTTTTAAAATTGGTTTCTTTAACACCAATGTCTGTTGTTGTTGTTGTCTCATTTACATAAAGCGTGGCACTGTTGCTGGGGACATGGTTACAAGAGCCCCCCCCCCCCCCCGCGTCAGTTTCCTCCCGGACAGGGTGGGGAGGGACGGACTGCAGCCCTGGCCAGCTGTGCACGCGCTGCCCCGCAGCTGGAGGAC
Organism: Thryonomys swinderianus; assembly: GCA_004025085.1. NCBI lineage: Eukaryota > Metazoa > Chordata > Mammalia > Rodentia > Thryonomyidae > Thryonomys > Thryonomys swinderianus. The sequence continues at coordinate 18,037 of PVIC010000662.1, read as the reverse complement.
AAGAGGCGTGGGCGAGACTGACTGAGTGGGGGTGGGGGACCCGCACCTGCTGTGACCGCCCTACACTCAGGAGGAAGTGAGAGACGCAGGGCGGAGCCCCGCCCTCGCTTCCCCTTCTCCCCGTTACCCCGCCCCGGAAGCCTTAGCCTGATGACTGCTGTCTGGGTATCCCTGAAGTCTGTTGGAGCGCTCCATCGGAAGGGGCTCAATGTCACGCGTGCTGAGCGTTCTCCGCCTGCATTTCTAGGAACGTATCTGTTGGCCCAGACCTGCGTCGCCTCCTGCCCCCCGGGCACGCGGCCCTCAGTCCGGAGCGGCAGCTGTGAGAACTGCACCGAGGACTGCGCCTCGTGCACTGGGGACAGCCTTTGCACGGAGTGCCACACCCGGCCAGACCGGCCTCTCTTCCTACACGAAGGCAGGTGCTACCACAGCTGCCCCGAGTAAGTTTCCTCTCCCGCTCACTCCCTGCTCTTCGGAAACAGCGGCTGGCGCTTCCTAAGGCCAGATGCCCCTCCCCCCCCCCAGGCTCTCTCTGCCCCTGTTCTTACCTTGGTGGAAATACTGTCGTGCCTTGGGCCTTGCGCGATGGTGGGGACCTGTCGCTACAAGTGCACCGTCGGGCACTTTCATCTCCCCAAATGCTGGGCTGTGCTCCACAAAGCTGAACACTGCACAGAGGCTGTGCGGCCACCCAGCCCAGACCACCCTCCCCGCTGACCGTAGCACTGCAGTACGGTGCACAGCCGTGTGCTTTCTCAACTCTTGTTGGTCAAGTGTTTCTGCTTTTTTTTTCCCTACCATTACAAAAGTAAGGCTGTGAGATGGAACTACACTTGGAAGTAGATGAGTTAAGAATTGAAAATAACAGATAAATAATAATAGCATCAATTAGTGGTTTATGGAGTCCATGGATTGCTCACTCCCCGGGATTTTAACTCCTCAGTCTTCCATCAACAGTCCCCTCTCCAGAATCTCCCCAAAAGGAGGCGGGACCAATGGAAAGTACATCAGGAAACTTCCAACAGTAACAATTGCGGAGCAAAATGATCAGACCTAGCAGCCTTGATTATCTTACTTAACAAGAAGCTACTTTTGCAGCTGCCCGGGCCCCTGGAAACCCTGGTCTCCCACCCTGCTCTTGTTTCTCAGCTTGTCCTGCCCAGCCGGCTCCTCTCCAGAGCGCCTGCCTTCAGCCTCAGTTCCAAGGTCCGCAACCCACACAGGCACAACCAGAGACAGGGAAGGGTTGTTTCTCAGTTTAGCCCTCTTTGGAGAGGAAAGAAAACTTCCTCAGACTTCCCTTTCCACCACATTAGCCAGAATGCGTCCTTTACACTTCCCTAAACTTGTCTCTGGCAGGAACAGAAGTATACTGGTCTCTCCTTCTCCCTGGACACGGTCTGAGACTCTTCTGTGGACGGTACCAAACCCTACATGTAACTGCAGTTTCTTTTCGCACATACCTACGTGCACACCCACGGTACAATTCAACCTAGAAATTAGGCAAAGAGAGGTTAACAATAAAAATGGAACACTTGAGGCTGGGGATTTAGCTCAAAGAGCACCGCACCTAACTTGGAAGCACAAGGGCCCGAGTTCAATCCCTGATACCACACACAAAAAAAAGGAACACTTATAATCATGTAACAAAAGTCCTCTTCCCCCCCCCCCCGAGGATTGCTGGGGATTGAACCTAGAGCCTTCTCACTAAGCCACATCCCTAGCTAGCCCTTAGTTTGTGTTTTAAATTCTCACAAATTGCTAAATTTCCCAGGCTAGGCTCAAATTTGCAATCTTCCTGCGTCGACTCCTGGAGTGCAGGGATTATAGGCGTGCACTGCCACCCCCAGCTCACCCCTTCCTGTGACCTGTGACGATATGAGATGATACAACCTGTGTGATGATGCCAAGGGAGGCGAATGGCCCAGGCATTGTGACACAGCATCGGGCTGCTACATAAGGGTAGCACAAGCCACCGATACTGTCACAGCCAGCCCAGTACCAGCTACTAACAGGCTGGTGTCACACACAGTGTGGATACACTGTGTGAAAGGAAGATTCTCGTCCCTGGCGAGCTCTCATCACACCACTCAGAATGGTGCACAATTACACATATGAACTAATTACTGCTACAATTTCACATTCAACATTTTCAGGCCTTGATTGACCAAAATCAACCAGAAAGCAAATCTGAAATCTCAGATACCGAAATTAGAGATGCAGAGGGATGGTCCTGTACAAAGAGTGTTTTAGGCTGATCCCCGAATTCACCCCTAACTGGCGACAGAATCAGAACACTGACAGCCAACAAGAACAGGAGAGGGAGGCAAGAAATTAATTTGCACAACCAACGAATAGTGTCTATTCCAAGAAATTAGACATTTTATTTGCTTTCTGATTAAAGAATTTCTATGGTAAAAGAAACATGTAATTAATCCCAGCACTCTGGGAGACTGAAGCAGGAGGATCACAAGTTCTAGCCCAGCCTGTACAAGTCACCAATTTAGCAAGACTATCTCCAAGGCAGAGGATCAAGTTCAATATAAATACACTGGGTTTGTTCCCCAGTAGTACCAAAAACAAAAACCCCCCAAAAGGAATTTTCTAATAACCTATTTACTTCTCTATAAGCATTATTGAAGTAGCTAAAACATGACCCACTGCACTTACCATAAGTTACATCCAATCTAGTGTAGCTAGAAGCCAAGCAAATCCAAGTCATCCAAATCACCAGGCAGGTAGAATATTTAGCACCCTCTAGGGGGAGCACTGATACGGATACAGTGTGTATTATATACAGTGTCTGTCTGTTAACGTTGTATATGCACAGCTCCCCAGGGAGTCTGTTTTTCTATGGAGAGTAGCTGAATTCCAAGCGAAGACATCTGAGCGTGCAAAAGGCAAGAGTCCAGCGGGGGTCCCAATTTTGTACGGGGTTAACCTCTTAAAATTCATTTTATTGGTACTTTTATATATAGTTTGATCACATTCAACATTGAGAATTTGCACCAGTACATGACAAATCTTCTCACTTTTTCCCATTCACCTGCCTTTCCTACAACTCCCCACCCACTGTATACATAAGCTTTGTTTCCTTTTTTTTTTTTTTTTTTTGAGACAGGGTCTCACTTTGCAGTTCAGGCTGGCCCTGAGCTCACTATGGAGCCCAGGCAAGCCTGGAACTCAGCAATCCTCCTGTCTCTGCCTCCCGAGTGCTGGGATTACAGGTGTGAGCCACCACGCCTGGCACTGAGGTGTGTGGTACTGATTGCTGGTGGAGGTGAGTCACCACGCCCAGCATTGTTATGTGGTTACCAGAGATCAAACTCGGGACCTTGCGCTTGCAAGGCAGGCGCCAGAACCACTGAGCTGAACCTGTGGCACCTTTTGTTTCCTTTTTTAAATATCTTTTTTTTCCTTTCCTTTTTTTTTTTTTCTTTTTTAGTTTTTTGAGACAAGGTCTCACTCTGTAGTTCAGGCTGGCCCTGAGCTCACTGTGTATCCCAGGCAAACCTCGAACTCAGCAATCCTTCTGCCTCTGCCTCTGCCTCCCAAGTGCTGGGATTACAGGTGTGAGCCACCACGCCTGGCCCTTTCCCTTCTTTACTATTCCTTCATCTCCCCCTTTTCCCTTTGAGGGTTAACCTTTTTGTGGTTTGTGAAAATAGTTTTAAACTCAATTAAAAGTTTTAAAAATTCTTATTAAACTGAAAAGGGGTATATTTCACTGTAAAATAAAACTAGAAGAAAAGCGTACTAGTAATTAAGGAGTAGAGAAATAGACACAGAGAAATCCGAAAAAAATGGAGAACTCAGAAGGTAACTAAACAAATTAACAGCTGTTATTTTTAAATAAACAAAATTCACAAGGAGCATACCTATTCCTTCAGTTTTGTTTTCCTGACGTTCTTTTCCATAATTAGTACATGTTTGCGGTACCTGCCACGCTTTTAACCACCTTTCCTCAGCATTTCTGATAGATTCATCCGTTTGACAACAGCAGCTGCCGTCGGGATCTGGTCCGTGTCTCCCCGCGGCCTGGTGCAAACCGCGTCTCTCTCTGATGGCTTCTCCCTTGCCCTCTCCCTTTGAACACAGAAGCTTTTATGCAGAAGCCGGCTCGTGTAGGCGCTGCACATCTCCTTGCAGAGCATGTGAAGGAAATGCCACCAACTGCCAGTCATGCGAAGGAGGCTTCATCCTGGCCCACGGAGTGTGCCTAGAAACCTGCCCGGAGAGGCACGTGGCTGTGGAGGGGGTGTGCAAGCCCTGTCCTGAGAAGTGTCAGGACTGCATCCATGAGAAGTTGTGCAAAGGTACCTGGGAGCTCTGCAGCGGGCAGCTACCCTGCTTGGGGCTGCTGCCTGAGGCTGGGGGGGGGGGGCGGTCCGTGAGAATCACCATCTCTGCCTCTGCTAAGTCTGTCTATCTCCATGCTCACCACTGAAGAAATCAAAGGTCAGATACACTCTACTATGCATTCTACAAGCCATGGCAAAGTTTCTTACACACTCATATCCACACAGAGAGTGTGTGCCAAACACTCTCCTAGGGGCTAGAGATACAGGTAAGATCCCAACATCTGCACTCTGAGCCTGGAGCCTCACGGGAGAGATGGGTAATGAACGACAAAAGATGGGTGGCTGGAAAAATAATTCTTTTAAAAAGAAAAAGGGCAAGAAAAGTTCAGGTAACTACAAGACCAAGAAAAGCATGCTGGCTATGAACAAGCTTTTTTCTCTGGAATTATCTCCCAAGAAAAGCTATCCAATTGCCTCTTCAAAATAAGCCAGACTCCCTTGCCTGGTGCTGTCCGACCCAGCGACCCTTTTGGTGTAACTAGGACCTCCCCCTAAAACAGGAAAAGGAACATGAAGAAAAGAAGCCCACAATGCATTGGTCTACTCAATAATTGAAAAATTAACTAACCCAATAATCCCTCAGCTGTGTTTTCTATTAAATACAACCTGAGGTGCTTGATACAGTTTTAAACATCTATTCAGTATTATTTAGGTTCTTTGAACTACAGCTACAACCTTTGCATCTCAGAGGTGCTATCATTTCAGCACCAATGTAAGGTCATCTGACAGCCCACTGTGTGTGTGTGTGTGTGTGTGTGTGTGTGTGTGTGTGTGTGTGTCCTCCTCCAAGGAGGGTTGGTAGACAGTGAGAATGTGGCCCCTGGGGTAGGGGTGGGGCCAACACATACTCAGGTCAAAAGACCCAAGTGTGAGATGTAAACGGGCTGGCCCAGTGCAAAGGTCCAGAGTTCCTTTCTCCAACCTCCGGGCATCACCGACTGCCTCTTCCTTCCCCCAGAGTGCGTGGCTGACTTCTTCCTGCTCCGTGGCACGTGTCAGCCGTCCTGTCCCCATGGCTTCTACCCCGACCTGCGCCAGTGCGTCCACTGCCACGAAGACTGTCTGCAGTGCAGCGGCCCCAAGGCGGATGACTGTGAGATCTGCGCTGACACCTCCCTGATCTTGTACGATGGGCTGTGTGTGGACGGATGTCCAGAGGGAACTTACTACGAAGAAGAGGCTGAGGAATGCCAAGGTAAAGATGTTCCCAGGAGCCTGACAAGACAGTTGCTACCAAGACAAATCAGGCCCTGGGTTCCAATGCAGAGTTTCAGCACCCAAGCGGTTGTCCCAACCTGACCTTCCCGCTGAAGGAAGCTGATTTTCAGTAAGTTCTAACTAATTTTAAATGAATCCTTCATCAGCTTGCAGCATGCAGTTTCATTAGTTACAAGTCCCCTGGACCCTCTTTCTAGTGGAGGGTATTGGGAAAGTCCTCGTGTGAACATTTCCCACAGAGACGATGAGCTCCCAAGTTGACCGCGGTGGGAGGTTTCCTTGAAACTGTAGCCACTCTGAGTTCCTCGCGTGAGCCACAGAGCTCATCGCTGTGCCACAGGGTTCTCTGTGCCCCTTCATGGCACGCTTGCATTTTCAGCCCATGCCCACGTCCCACTCGAGACTGCATTCCCTACATGTTTGAGAAACAATCTGTGTAATTTATACCTCCTCATATTTTGCCTGGGCATAGATTGTCTGCCTGTTGGAGGCAAAAAGTTACCATGGAGCAGAACCATAAAACAAATTATCCATCCACAGAGAAATTCTTCCCTCAGCAAAGGACAGAAGCGCTCTTGAGGAAGGCCTTCCCAAAGCCCAAGATGGCTTCTTACACCCTCCCATGGTGTCAGACAGAACTAGCGAGTGCACTTGTTAAGGACCTGGATTCAGCCCTTGGTCCTACTGGCCCTTTCCAGTTTAGCGCCTCCAGCCGCAGTTTACTTATCCGAATAAAATGAGGCGGTGGCGATAGCAGGGGTGACCCCAGCCACCTGCTGGTCCGGGGACGCGCTTCCAGGGCCTCCGTGTGCCAGGTGCTCTTCTGGGCCTAGAGGACAAAACAGACTCAACTCCTGCCCTCCTGGAGCTCACACTCTGAGGAAGACTGACACCAAAGAAGATGAGTTAGAGAAGAGGAAACGAGATGAGAAAGGGGGTTGGGAGATGAGGAAGGGGGCGAGGTGGGGCAGAGACTCAGGAGAAGGCCTAAAAGGTGTCTCCACGAAAGGGAGGGGCAAACCTGAGAGCGCATGCGCATACATCTGAGGGGAAGCGCTAGGGAGTGGCAGCTGCTAAAACCCTCGGTCTGGGAGTGAAGTGCTCCTATTCCACAGTCTAACAAACATCTATGGAGTGCTTATTTTATGTGCCAGGCCCTGTCCTAGGCTCTGTGCGTTCACAATGCATTCACACAAGAGCTCTCTTCTATCAATGGTGGTTATAGGCCGAGGCAGTGGGGGAGATGACTTCTGCAAAGGCCCCACGCCCGTGGTGTGACTGTGATGCCGCACAGTGGCGTGCCATCGCTGGGTTGCCAGGAGGGTAACTACAGAAGCATTAGGAGTCTTTCCCAGGTGACCGTTGCCGGGAGCAGCTCTCTGGATACTGCAGAGAAGGGAAGCAGCTATTGTTTTATAATTTTCCAATGAGGACGCTCTGCCCAGGGCCCAACCCTTGCACAAAGCCCAGAAGTCTCCAAGAGGAAGGGTCGCTCTCACGCTTCTCCCCCGCCACACCCGCAGCCTGTCATGAGTCCTGCCGCACCTGCTCGTCACCCCGGACCTGCACGACGTGCCGGGAAGGCCTGCAGATGAACAGCCGCGGGGTCTGCGTGGCTCACAAGGAGTGTGCTGCGGTGGAGTACTGGGACGAGGCCGCGCACAGGTGCAGGCCCTGTCACCGGAAGTGCTTCCAGTGCGCGGGGCCCGCGGAGGACCAGTGCCGAAGCTGCCCCAGGAGCAGCCTTCTTCTCAGTGAGTGGCTCTCCCCCAGGGTGGGGTGGGGTTCTTCTGCTCCCCGTCTGGGAAACCACCCACCACATTGCTTGATGCCCAGTGGGTGTTGGCTTCTTTCTCTGCAATTGGTTTTCTTTTGTTTGGGAAATTTCCACACCTATACAAAAATTTAAATGGGGCCGGAGGTTTAGCTCAGTGGTCCAGGGCCTGCCTAGCAAGCGCAAAGTCCCTGGTTCGATCCTGGTAATCACATACAACAATACCGCGTGTGGTGACTCACGCCCACCAGCAATCAGTACCACACACCACAGTGC
>PVIC010000662.1:0-10305 GCA_004025085.1 Thryonomys swinderianus | reverse complement strand
TGGCTCTGAGCTCACTATGTAGCCCAGGCAAGCCTTGAACTCAGCAATCCTCCTGTCTCTGCCTCCTGAGTGCTGGGATGACAGGCGTGAGCCACCACGCCCGGCACTGTGGTATGTGGTATTGATTGTTGGTGGGTTTGAGTCTCCACGCCCAGCATTGTATGTGGTTACTGGGGATCGAACTCGGAACCATTGCGCTTGCGAGGCAGGCTCCAGAGCCACTGAGCCAAATCTCTGGCCCTTGTTTGTTTTGTTTTTGAGGCAGCAAATTGCAGTGTTTCCCAGGCTGGCCTCAAACTCGTGATCTTTTCGCAGCCTCTGGGGTAGTTGGGATTTTAGGCACATGCCTGGTTTGTCTTCCGGAAGGTCGATCCCTGAGTGGAAAGCAGTCCGCGCCCCTCTCTTTGGGTGTGTGCACAGTTTCCTCACGAGGAGGCGAGCGAGGCGAGGCTGTGCCAGCCCTGCTGGAGCAGCTGCCCTGTGAGAGCGCTGTGCGGAGGCGTGCGACAGCCATCCACCTCTCAGCAGTGCTGATGATCTTGTCAAGGTGCTCGATTTCTCCCCTGAAGAATTCCCGTGATTCCGATGTAATTAGTAAGCAGTCTGTGGGAAGTCACCTTAAGAACACCCAGACACTCGGCTCTTCATCAGAATTTCCCCTGGATTAGCATCCGGGCATCGCTCCCCAGCCGGTGTTGGCCACTGTGCAGCACAGCCCAAGGTCAGCTGCGGTCCGCGGGTCCGATCTGCAGGTGCCCACTAGGAGGAGGCAGAGGCCTCGCTTTCCGGGCACAGCACGACAAGGCTCCACACAAGGATGTGAGAGAGAAGCAAGATGAAACTCAAGTGTAACAGAAGAGACTGTGACAGAAAAAAAAGGCAGAAAAACATGGGCAGGTCTAGAGTGTGTGAGGTTTGTCCTCCGTCACCAGCAGAGCTGAGAAGTGAGTCATTCACAGTCGCAATATGTGATAGGTTGTCCTCTTCTTGCTGAGGTACCACCAGCATGTTCCTCGTTCTCCCGAGGGGACACAGGGACACCGTCCTTGATACACACTGCTGAGGCCCTCGCAGCAGCAGACACCAGGAGACACGAGCCTTTCCTGCTAGTCGGCCTTAGCTCTGTCACTCGAAGCCCAGAGACCCTCCTCCCAGCAGTTACCTCTTCGTGACCACACTCCTTCTGAGCGTATCTCCCCATCTTCCTGCCACAGAACCTTCTTTTCTAACTGTCCTCAAGACAGAACACCATCAAGGGTCACTTCAGCTGCCTTCACAGAGACAGGAAGAAATCTCCCCACTATGAGGTGGTCTTTCTGTAAATGGAGAGAGAGGCGTGTGCAAATTAAACCAGAGCAGAGGTTCTCTGAGGGACTCCAAAAGGGATAGAGCACTATGGGCCCGGTTCAGCCTCTTGGTCTCCATCACAGGACGATAACAGTTGTGTGCTGTTTCGAGTCACCAAGTTACTCCTTCGGTGCCAGGACTTGCTTCCGCTCCTGAGCCAGATGCATCGGCGGGCGACGAGCCGCTGTCCGCTGCAGCATCTCCGGGCTGCGGTTCCTGGCCACCCTCACCTCTGTGTACTCCGATCTCCTTACGGCAGCTTTTCTGCCCTGTGGATTCCTCTCCACTCCCAAGCAGACCCAGCAGCCCACTGCCCTTTGCCTGCGTAAAGACACCGGCGCTGCGGGCCAGGCTCGGTATCAAAACAGACTCTTCTCCTTCCTCGACAGACACCTCCTGTGTGGAGAAGTGCCCGGAGGCCTACTTCACCGACGAGGACAGACACCACTGCGCCCCCTGCCACAGCTCCTGCGGGACCTGCCAAGGGACACGCAGCACGCAGTGCCTCTCCTGCCGGGCAGGCTGGTTCCAGCTGGGCAGGGAATGTCTGCTGCGGTGCAGGGAAGGGTAAGATGCTCGTCCCACGTTCCCACATTGACTTCTGCAGCCACTCGGGGTATCAACCCACTTTGCAGATGAGGAAACTAAGCGCTGGCCACTAAGGTAATTGATCAGGTTAAAAATCCCATTGCTAGGGAGGCACAAAGATAAACCCATTCACCATGATGGAAGTAAAACGGGAGAGGCGGTGACCCCACGAGAGAACACAGAGTCAGAGGTTCAAATCCGGCTCAGCTGAGGAACGGGTCTCAGGCAGGGCCCAGCTTCCCCGGTACTTCAAGGAGTATCAGCAACGCCCGCTGAAGCAAATGCTCCTTCCTGCATTGCAGCCCGAGACCGGCTGGGGATTCTCCCCTTCAGCTTTCGAATTTGCTGCCATCCGGTTTAATCTGCAAGGTCGATGTGAGCAAAGCACATGGCACGTTGATGCCACAGAGGGAGCCATTTTAGCCGACAGCTCCATTTACACCCTGTCCATTCATACCTTCCACAAATCCACAGAGGAGAGGTTTGATTTCATAAGCGACCTAGATATCCCTGATTATCCTGAAAACATTTAGCATTTTCTACTAGAAAAAGGCGCTCGTGTGTTTATCAGAACATCCCGGTTACAGCATATTTTAGAAGAGGATTTTGACCCGCCCCCCCCCACCAGATGTCCCAGCTGTGTTTGCCAAACATTTCCACCTGCCATATATCTTTACGGTGTAATTTGATTCTACAACAATCTCATGAGGTGGATGTCAGTGTTTTGGTTTTTTCTTGCTTCTGTTCTTGTTATGGCTTTTAGGTTGCCAGGGCTAGGGTTTGAATCCAGGGTATTGTGCATGTTGAGAAAATGCTTTACAACCAAGCTGCTTTCCCTTCTTTAGTCTCCCCAGTTTATAGATGAGGAAACTGAGGCTCAGAGGAGTATCAGGCAACTTGTCCAAAACCATTTAGCTGCCAACGCAGGATGGAGACAGGAACAAACATCAGATATTTTCATTCCAGTCCTGTTTATTCCCTCTGTCCTATGTATGTTTTCACTTGCCCCCATTTTTTTCTTTTTGAGTCTTAAGTGGTCTTTGCCAACTATTCAGTTCATGACTGAAGCTTCTTTTCATCACATCATCTCTAAACCTCCCAGTCCTCCAATTGCCTCCCAGAAGTAATATTCTCCACCTAACTGCAGAGAAAGAGTCGAGGCCTAATGTGCCACAAGCGAGACCATAAAGATGATGGACTTGTGCTCAGAGGGGGGCAGGCGCAGCATTACCTAGGCAAAGTATTGGGTTTCAGTATTTCTGCTGCATTTGGTTCTATAAAGAATCTAAAGGTGACTTGAAATACAAAGGAGGACACATGAAGCTACTGTGCAAAATATACCCTCATGCTACACAACTTGACTCAAGCTACTGTGCAAAATACACCCTCATGCTACACAACTTGGGGCCCACCCTGGAACCAGTCCTCGCGTACTCTGACAGTTGACTGTGTTGTCTTCGCCCACTCCTGGTTTCAGATATTACGGAGAAAATTCCACCGGGCAGTGTAAAAAGTGTCACAAGAGTTGCAAGGCCTGCTGGGGCCCCCAGCCCACGGACTGCCTGTCCTGCGACCCATACTTCTTTCTTCTCCGCTCCAAGGGACAGTGTTACCGTGCCTGTCCAGAGCATTACTACGAAGAGCAGAGCACGCAGACCTGTGAGAGATGCCATCCAACCTGCAAGGAATGCAAAGGTGAGAGGAGTCTACGGCTGTGCACGTGTGAAGTGAAATGGAAATGTTTCCTTCTGCTCTGACCTTCTGTCCCTCCCCCAGGGTCGTCATTCTCCACCATTAGCCTCAGTCTTCATGCTTAGCTTCTGTATCTTCCTGCAACCTCTCCTGCCCTTCTGAGCCCCCGCCTCCGAAGCCCATCTACAGACATCAGCTCCTCCAGGACCACTGCGCTCCTGCCCTCTGTCCTCTCCATCTATTGCCTCTACCTGGGGGAATCCACTGTGACTCCAACAATTCCCTAAAACACCTGCCTCGAATGCTCCAGAACTCATTCTTCTTGTCCAGATATCTGCTGGTCCATCCCAGAGCTCCCTAAACCTTCTACTAGTGAGCCCAGCATCCAGCCATTACCCAGAGTGACCCCTTGACCTTATCCTTGACTTTTGTCTTTCTCACCCCACCTACCTCCAACACAGCCAGACTTGAGGTCTATTGACACTCTCTCTACGCAGATCTTCTCCATTCTCATGATCCTCCTTTTCCATCTATCCCAGCATCTCTTATCAGGTCTTTGATGGAGCCAGGAGTCTTCCTGACTCTTCACCCCACCATACACTCACCAGGTCATGCAAAACACTAATGCCAGAGATCTTCTAAAATTCACATTCATTCATTAACCTTCTGTCTTTCTGTACAAAGATGCTTGCAACAAATTCTCAACATATAAGAAATAGGTTCTGTACTTCTGCTGAGTATGGTGGCACATCCTTGTAATCCCAGCTACTTAGTAAGCTGAGGCAAGAGGAATGCAAGCTTGAGACTAGCCTAGACAATTTAATGAGATTCTCAAAATAAAAAAAGGGCTAAAAATGTAGCTCAGTGGAAGAGGAGTGCTTGTCTAGTGTGAGAGGCCCTGGGTTCAATCCCCAGCACCACAGAAGGGGGAAAGGATATTTCTGTATTATTTCTAGTTTTTCCTTTTTTTTTTTTTTTTTGGCAAACACTAGAGATTGAACCTAGAACCTTGAGCTGACCTAGCTCTCCAGCCTTTCTTTCTTTGCCTTTTATCTTTTCTTCCTTCCTTTCTTCCTTCCTTGTTATTTTTCTTAGCATTCACTCTATCCATGTACTTTGAAGGACTGATTTTAAGTTCATTGTGAATGAAAGACTGTACTTCGGGTTCCTCACCCCTTCTGTTTATTCCTTCACCTTAGAACCTACTATTTCTCACTTAACCCTCCCCATGCTTGTCTGAGCTTTCTGCCCAGAGAGCCCGGTACTCCCAGCAGATGTTCATGCCAGCACAGATCTCACCAGCGATCAGATCTGCATCCCAGAAGTCCTTTGTCTGTGAGAGGGAGTCTCGCCCTGACACGTGTTTTAAATTCTAAACCTGGCTCTAGTCTCACAGGAAACACTTTCAACCTCTACTATAAAAAGAGAAGTTGAGCTCATAGCCACAACTATCCGGTTCTAGTCCTAGATCACAGTAGCTGGGTGTTCAAACCTGACAACCAATTTGTCTTTCTTTATTCCTTTTCTGGCCCGAAAGATTTCATCTAATTTTTCTTACTCCATATAGTCCTTTTATTTTGTTTGCTCTGTTTACACTTGTATGTTTATTTTACTATTTTGATATGTTTAGAATGAAAAAGGTTATGTCAGAACCTGGATTTAAGTTGTAATGTTTTTCAGTGGTCAGGATTAAACCCAGGGCCTCCTGGATGCTAAGCAAGCACAAGACAGATTCTTGCTAAGTTTTGCAAGCTAGCCTCAAAATTTTCAATTTTCCAGCCTCAGCCTCCCAAGTATCTGGAATAACAAGCATGTGTTTCCACATCGGCTATATATGACTTTTCCATGAATATGTGTTACTTATTGATGATCAGATTCTTGGAAGAGGCTTATGCCCTAAATTATCACCTAGATTGCTAATCAAGAAGCCAGGAGTGGTGGTATTTAGGACTCTTGGGGGACGGGATGCTTAGCAGCTTAGTAAAAGAAGCAAAAGCCAATTGATTAGAACCAGTTTCTAATCTTGCTTCCTTTTCCTTCTAAAATGATTCAGCTTGGAGCAGTAGCTTGACTGTGCAGAAATCCCAAGCACTATGGGAAATCAGCTTTCTCCCACCAGGGGAAGACCATTGTCCATGCTTGCTGTCCAGCTGGCCTTTCCAAAAATGACCCTGACAGTGTATAAATCTAACTTCTTCCTGGGCCGGAGATTTAGCCCAGTGATTCTGGCACCTGCCTAGCAAACCCAAAATCCTTGGTTCAATCCCCGCTAAACCACATACAGCAATACCAGGCATGGCGACTCACGCCCATCAGTAATCAGTACCACATACCACAGTGCTGGGCATGGTGGCTCACGCCTGTAATCCCAGCACTCTGGAGGCAGAGACAGGAGGATTGCTAAATTCGAGGTTTGCCTGGGCTACATAATGAGCTCAAGGCCAGCCGGAACTACAAAGTAAGACCTTGTATCAAAAAAAAAAGCAAACAATCCTAAGTAAGCTCATAAAATGAACTGGAATTCAGGTCTCCTGAATTCAAACACAGAAGAAAATGTTTGAGTCAGTCAGTCTCTCTAAGAGAGAGAGAGCGAGGTGAACAGGTTCTAGGGGCTCAGGGGTTCCCTACTCGGGGGTTCAGGAGTTAGGGCAGATGAATGTGCTGGAAAAGGCACTGCACTGTGAGTCAACAACCTTGACCCTGACTTAATTTGACCATTACCTCTGTGATCTGCGATGGGCGGCACTGCGTTTCTGAGCCTTGATGGTAATGTATATGTAATTTGAAAATAGTAAGTAAAAAGGATGGCAAATTAAGACAGTTCATAGCTTTTCAGAGAGTTTCAAGAGTCTATCACCATCATCACCTCTCCCACAAGTAAGACTCTGGATAAAATGACCTCCCTTCCCCATCTAGGGCTGTTTCTCAGAGAGGATTCTCAACTCTGACCAACCCTCACCCCCGCTGTTGTCATCCTTCTTGCTAGTTAAACAGTATTCAGCACAAATAGTGGTTTTATAAAACTTCCTGCAAGATTTCTCAGACTCTGAAAACTTCTCTTCTTGCTGTTATAAAATATCAGTCATCTCCAACTCCTCAATCTCCAGACTGAGTCTAGTAGACTGGACTAATGGGATAATTTGTGTCTTTACTTGGTCTTGTAGAGTTTCTTTAATATCCTGTCAATGTCTTCTTCAGTGTACTTGCCACAGTCCTTGCTCCTGAGTGTTCTGGAACCGACACAGAGGTTGGTCTGATAATCGGTCTTTTCTTTCAGGAAAAGGAGCCCTCAGCTGCTTATCCTGTGTGTGGAGCTACCACCTCCTGGGAGGAATGTGCGCCTCGGACTGTACTGTGGGGAGTTACCGAGTGGGAGAGGTACTGAGAGCTGGGACCAGTGTCTTCCACCCGTTTAGAAACGAACATTCATTTGCGGAAAGTTATTTGGGACAATCAGAAAACCATAAAGTTCCAACACACACTAGAGTTTGAAAATGTTCCCTACAGAATCGGACTCTTCTTCCATTGTATCATGAATTAATAGCACTGCCCTGAGTGTAGTCTTTACAGGAATTGGGAAGATCTAAGATAAATAATGGGGCAATCAAAGGAGGAGAATCAGCATACACCCCCTCATACTTTTTTCTCTAGAGGTTTTTCTCTCCATGGGAATATCCTTTCAGGAACCCAAGTTGTCTTCTTTTTCAGCCTCTTCTGTCTAACACCTGAATAAGGTGAGAATCACACGTATTTGTCTTTCACTTCTTGCACTAGTTCTTCATAGTGCACCAAGAAGGATTCATCTGTCTGAGTAAAAACCATGGATTTTTTTTGAGTCCACTGGTTTCTTAATTGTGTCTCCAAACTTTAGCAAATGAGTAAGTCTCTCCATGGTGAAATGAACACAAACTAGATACAAGATCGCTTTAAACTCTGTTATCAGCCTTCATTCCAGTTTGGAGAAACTGAGCCTCGTAGAGGTTAAATAATTTTCTAAAGATCAAATGAGTAGTAACAAAACTAGAAATTGGATTAAATAACCAAGAAGTTCAACAATGCAAATTTCATTCTGTTTTTCAATTGATTGATTGTGGTCCTGGGAATCAAACCAAGGTCCCCATGCACACTAGGCAAGTGCACCACCACTTACATGCCCAGACCAGCTAGTCTCCATTTTTTATTTTACCAGTCATCCGAGGTTGCCAGGATAGGAGGGTACCTTTCTATCCCGGGTGCCTAGCACCAGGCAAGGAGCATCTTGCCAGGGAGGGAGCTGCTCTGTGTTCATCTCTGGACTCCGTCCAGTGAGATGGAACTGTTTTAGCTGGAGTCACCATGGATAGCGCTCTGGGTCTTTGCCACAAATACCCAGCCACCTCAGAGGCTGAGCAGGGGACAAATGTAAAGGACGCCAGGTCAGAGACAACCACAGAGTGAACCTGGCAGACAGTGGAAACCCCTGAGTCACCTGTGTCTTGGTGACATAATAAATAAGTGCTGGAAATTGCATCAGATAAGAGTGCATGGAAGGGGTCCTGTGCCACCCAGCTCTGTTGGCTTCCTTGCTATGTGGGAGTGAGGGCTCCAGTGTTGATGTGTCCTCTAGATTTCAAAGAGAAACTGGGAACTGATCCCATGTGCAGTTTCACGCTATTGAAATACAGGAAATGAATGCAGAATGTTTAAATTTATAAAAACCTGTATTGTATTGTGGACCAGACAATACTCACTCCTACCTGAGCTGTGCCCGAGCACAGACTCTGTCATGTAGTAATTATTCTGGAGCCAGTCACCTATGAAAGGAGATCTCAAGTCTCCTGGGTGCCGATGGGGTAGAAGGGAGGTCAGTAAAGCCAGTCCCTCCCATGTGCCTATCACACTTGAAGCTGGTGCCAGGCAAGGTCCATCGGGTAGTGGGCAGTGGGTTCTTCCACCCAGTGCAGTGGAAGTGGACCCAGAGTCCACCATGTTTCTGTAGCCGCCGACATGGCAAGAACCTGCCTCGTGAGAGAGACCAGATGAACCTTCTGGAATTCCAGTGCCTTGTCAGTCCCTCTGTGCTCAGCAGGGTCCTCCTTATTCCTACAGGGAGAGAAACCCACCTGTGAAAAGTGCCACGACAGCTGCCTGGAGTGCAAGGGACCCGGCCCCAGGAACTGCACGGCGTGCCCCGCGGCCCTGCTGCTCCACCCGGAAGGCAGCCGCTGCCTGCAGTGTTGCAACGCCTCCCACGCCACCCCCGCCCAGGAGTGCTGTGACTGCCAGGACATCACGGGTGAGGGCACAGGAGGTGCCCCCTGCGGAGGAAGGCCAAGGCCTCGGAAAGGCCAGGCCTCGTGGGAGGGGAGGAGAGGCCGGGGAGACCAGTAAAGCCAGGGCCCTCCATGTGCCTACCGTACTTGAACCCTCGCATTCATTATCCCAGGTCTTAAGTAGATATTACAAATCCCATTTTACAGATTTGGAGACTGAGACTCCAAAGGCCTGATTAGCATATTCAGTCCACATCAGCAGTAAGAGACTTACATGGAGTTAGAGTATGAATCTTTTGGACTACAAAGCCCATGGTGCTTCTATCACTGTGCTGCTTCTCAAAAACAGAGCTCACAGAAGCCTAGAATGACTGTCATACATTTACTTTTTCCTTTTATTCTTCCCTCCTAGGAAAAAAAGAAAGGAATTAGCTATTAAGTAAGTTGATGCTAGTATTATCTTGACTGTTGAGGGATCATTCCATGGATGTCAACCCAAATCTAGGCTTTCTTTTAGAGACTTAAAGCATTTTAGAATTACATTTCTACTGAAGACTAAGACACAGAACTCCTTTCATCAACCGGTCCACAACTGTCTTCTAACCTCCAGCCTAATCTCAGCCAAATATTATTTTGGTTTTCATTGGTCGCAAACTTAGAAAGATCTTTAATAGAGTGATTTCACTTGAAGAAAACCACACATTCTTTATTGTTGAGATGGGGTCTCTATACGTTGCCCAGGCTGGCCTCAAATTCTTGGGTTCAGAGCTCACCCTTCCTCAGCCTCCAGAGTAGCTGGCGCTACATGTGTGTGCGCTTTCCACCACTAGGTTTGGAAGTTCTTCAAATACCTTCTCTTGCCCAGATGTAGGTCATTTGCTCAGGGTTCAGAGGTAGCATGTCGTGATTGCTTAAAATAGGTAACTTCTGACAGTCTATCCCTTTGTAAGAAAAAGAAAATCCCAAATCTGTAATTGCTACCAGCTATTTCTTTCTTATTTATTTGTAGCCTGGGGATTAAAGCTAGGATCTTGCACATACTAGAAATGTGCTGTATTTTATTTTCCCATCACATTTTTCCAGGAGGTTCTTCATATCACCTTTCCAGCAACTAATTCTTCTGCAGCTTTCCCCACCCCCACAAGCAGCTGCTTCCCCAGGTCTCACACTTGCACCTTCAGTGTCTGACTACCCTGTGCATCTACCCTGAGCCAGCTAAGAATAATAATAACCCTTACTCGTCAGTGCTGTCCAATGGAATCAGGAGCATGTGCATGCTGGTGTGGAGATTCTCAAAGTCTGTTCTCACAAAGAGCTATTTAATAAGCTTCCTGGTTTCTTGGTGGGTTCTACGCAGGCACCTGGGGCAACTCTGAAAAAATCCAAAACCTCTTGGGCTGGGTGCAGTTCAGTCTGTAGAGTGCCT
>PVIC010000661.1:0-112041 GCA_004025085.1 Thryonomys swinderianus | reverse complement strand
TAACTCAAAGCAGTGTGTTATTTTAACATGGCTGTTTCTATTTATAAAGTTACACAATCAGTTTGGTTCCTTCTTCCTCCCTGTCAGAGACACAGTTTACAAAAAGAAACCACAGTCATTACATAAATGCACTGCCAGGAAATCTAAGTGTTGTTTCCTGGTAGAAACTAAAAGATCTACACCTAGACTTTTGTCTATTCATCCTAAGTCACATCTGCTCTTTGTGGTACTTTCTCTTGCCTAAAAAAAAAAAAATGTGGTCTCAAGTTTTACTGTGGTGATTCATGGGCCACCTTTGATATTCATTCTGACTATTCATGCTTAGGCTTTACAGGGATCCTATCAATGAGAGCCCACTGCACAGGAAGCACCCATCGCCAAGGCCTTTGGGGAGTAGCAGCATGTGCCCAGAGGCTCCAGGTGGCAAGATTTTGAACAAAAGCTTTATACAACAGCATTTGTAAAGCAGAGAGAACAAGGCAAGGCTGGCATTGACCTCACGCTAACTCCTTTCAGCTGAAAGGCAGCTGCACCGACTTGATGTTCTTGGACAAGACAACATTTTGTAGTGTGGTACACAGGGCAACTTTCTCTGCAAGGGAAATAAGCTACATGTGCAGCAAGAATTGTCACAGGGTAAGACATCAGAGATTTGCTTATAATTCCTAAAATATTAAATGTAATAAATTTATATCACTATTTAACCAAAGCTGTAAAAAAGATAGAGCAACATCGTGACCTGTGACCCCTGAGTTGGGCAGCCTCTTCTCATGCAGAATGAACGGCTAGTGAAGTTACACTCAGGCCACTCTGCTCATTGTTCCTGAGGGCTCCGTTCCTGCCGAACTCTCTACGGTTACTTTTGGGTAATTTTATTTTACTTCCTTTTTAATAATCTCAGCTTGATTCATAGAGAACATATGTACATAGACACCAAAGAAAATGTGTTTACCAATGCCTGAGGGAATTCATTTTTTGCCTCACATAAATCAACAAAATGTGATCCCATTTTCCTCCTGAATTTAAAATCTGTTGTTATCTCAAAGGTGACTTTACTCATCCAATGTAAACAGAGAGGGAAAATGACAAGACATATTTCTGAAATCTAAGATGCTCACATACACATCCTCTGAGAATATGGGGTTCAGAAAGATGCTCTCCTTCTCTTTGAATTCCCTGAACATTCTGTCAGTGATCTATTGTTACAGCATGGACTTTCTCATAGAGTGTCTTAGAGAGAAGAATCATGCTGTGGAAATGAAATGAGAGTTCTAGTCTCTGCAGGTGTTCCACAAAGGTACAGGACAAACAAACTCAGCGCAGTAACCCAGGAGATCATTACAGTGACCTCAGAATCCAAAAGACTTTATGTTGAAAATTACCTGAGAACTCAGGCAACTAAGTTAGGTTTTACTGACAATTCTAAGCCGTTTTTACAAAGGAAAAGGAGGAATATTCATTTCCAACAGTGGTTAGAATGATATGGACTAGGCACAAAGAAATGTGAATCTTTGAAACTTATTTTTTAAAGATATTATTCTTTGAATAATTACAACTGCCACAGAACTTGCTTCTAATTTGAGTAATTTCTGTGAAAGGACATATGTTATTAAATCTCAAATAGAGAAGGAACAGCCTCTGGCAGTGAATCCTTAATTACACAAGGAAATAGTAAGCTTTCAAATTGATAAATTACAATAATGAGACTATTAGAAAAATTAGAATATATAAAATCAGAGAACAATCAAGAAAATGTGATTTATAATTAGAGTAAGAAAATATTATAGTTTACTTAGCCTTGAAACATTTCAAAGTAATAGATTTTCAGTGTTAAAATTTAAGCAGCCCCAGGAAAACCAGTACTGATGGTCACTGTATCTGATAACTTATTTCTTAATCCAGTATTTTTTATTTAGTCCTTGAGAAATTTTTCTAATCATAGGTACCTTCCAATATATATTATCCTTACAAATTCTAGACTTCTTTTATTTATTTATTTATTTTTTAAAAATTGAATTCTTTTAGACTTCTTCAGTTCATTCACCAGGAACATACAAAAAATGGCTGAAATTCAAAGGAATAATTCTTTTGATAATGAAATCTCAGAATACTCATAAATAAAACAGGAAACACAAAATATGAATTGTTAATGCAAAACTTTAATAGTGAAGGATCTGAGATTATAGAAACTTTTTGACACTTTGAATTGTACTTTGGGAAATGCCTGTCACTTCCAGAATGAATCCATGTTATTAGCTATATAAATCTATCCTTCCTTCTCCTGTTCCCTCACCCATAACTGGAGACCTATATTAGGTCAGTAATATCTAATATGCTTTTTAGAGTGCATTGAATACTTAAAGTGAGCAATTTGACATACTTAAGATTTTTTAAAAAATTAGGCCAGTCTAATTCATACATGGCCAAATAAAATAATAGCAAACTCCATTAAAAGTCATCAACAATGTCAAAAACTTCAATCTTAGCTGAAAGAATAAAATTTGTAAAAAAAAAAAAGTCACTGCAGGTTAGGACAACAAAAGTTATTAGTCAAAGATCAAGAGTATAGGACTCAAAAGAGGTTTTCAAGAGAGTTCCTCTCTTCCGGCCGCAGTCTTAGGCTACACTGAGCCCCCTTTATAACACAAGAAAAATTGAACTCCTGCCAAAAACTGCTACTGAGGCTGCTTCAGTTCCAACAGTATTAGCCCAATTTGTAAGTTGTATTTATAGTTCACAAATCTACTTATTTCATTAACCACATGGATCCAAGTACTTTTGGGTAACAAATACACACATACATATACATATATTTATTCAAAACTATCTACAAAGTTCTCCTTCTCTGTGATTATTAGTATTATACCAAAGAATAGCTTTATACAAAAAATATCTGTTTTATTTCCCAAAAACGTATGTCATGTCTTTAATTTTCTATGATATAATATTAATTTGAACAGCATTTTGTATTCTGAACACTTTAAATATATATTATGCTTTTCATTCTATTAACAACTAGGTTAAGTTGATGATTTTGACTTAATCTTTAAGTAAAACTGTGTAAAACTATGAAAGATAGATAGAATGCAAAAGTGCTCCAGTTCCTATGCAAGCACTCTGATTGTAAATTTAGTGTTCTCCCATTGCACTGCTGTGGCACTAATGCTGGATGCAACATGTCTTGTTCATATCTGAATTATATAATGAAAAACCATGTACATGCAACAAATATATAAATAATACATACACGCATAAAATATATGTATATGTAAATGTATGTTTAAAGACATTCATCCTTGCCAATGAATAAATACTCAATATAACCATTAAAATAAAAATTTAATTAAGTCAGTATAGAACATGAAGAGGAAAAAACAGTAAATCTGGAAGAAGAAGATTGAGAATTATTATTTAAATTATATATGGGTGCACCAAGGAAAAAAATGTTCTGAGAATCAAAAATAGTCAAATATATGAACCCCCTAAGCAAATATTAGGTCACATTTTGGGTACTTCTATGTTTTCAATGAGTCCTCAAATTTTGTAAGTTGAAATTTAAGTGCCGGTGCTATTATATAAGATAAATCCTCTAAGAGTGATTCAGGCATGAGGGCATAGCTTGTACAGAGGGGTGTAGGACCTTATAAAAAGGCAGGGAGATTGGATTCCCTCTCTTCTGCCCTTTTGCTATGTGCAGATGTAGATTCCTCCCATTGGGAGGACGTAGAAATAAGGCACCCATCATGTCAATAACAGTGACATGAGTGTCACCACACAAACCTTCTGGGGCATTGGTCTTGGGTATCTACCCTCCCAAACCAGGAGAAATCAACTGCTCTTGATTATATGATGTTGTGATACAGCAAAACAAATGGATAAAGAAAAACAACACTTACAATAACATTACTTTATCTTTATATATCATTTCAAAGGTAAAATACAAAGGAATAGAAAAACCTCTATCAATTATACAGAATTCCACAGCATAAATATTATTATACACTACTCTTTGCTCTAGATTTATTTCTCTCATTGTTTTTTTTCTTCTTGTGATTCCAATTTTTTGCACATTTTCAAAACTCTTGGCTGTTGTATAATTATAATTTTAATTCCACTAAATTATTGTTTCACATAATACAGGGTCTAAATCACATGGAGGGGCAATCCTCCCACGTGAGATATTTGTCACTGTCAGATGTTTTGATTGTTGCAAGTAGGCACTCTCTTCTAAACAGAATAAAGGATATATGTCTGAAAATCTGTATTATCATAATTTTTGAATTTATAGGTAGCATTAACTAGGGATTTAATGTTAAAAACATAATGAAGGTAGACTTCTAAAGAATTCTGAGTTGTTGCCAGTGTTTTTTATAATGGCTGTAACATTAAGCTGATATACATGCATGTATATGTGTTATTATATACACACATTGACACACATTGCCTTATGTGCATGGACTATGTGACACATACTTGGCCTGGATATATGGTTAATAAAGACAGGAAAAGATATGTAGGATCCATGGTACAGACATAGAAGTGGTAGTCAATTAATAAGCAGTCTTATGGAGTACAATAGTTCTAGCTAGAATCAGAGGAAAACAGCAAATAAAGCATATTGTTGTGGATGATAAGCCTTGTGTTCTATGGAAGACGGTAATGGAGTATGAATATCAAAAAGCCAGCTAAAAGAAGGAAGAAACAGCTGTGAAAAGCAGATGATTTGAAGAGATATGTGAAATAGAATTGAAAAAATATATGGGCCAAAATAATAATAACAAAGTTCTATCAAAATATCACTTTATAGAAATTCAATAAATTGTTTAAAACAGGTACTGTAAAATTATCTAAAAATATATGCATTCGGGGACAACAAAACAATACACAATCTTTGAATTTTTTAGAGTATAAAAGGTGAAAAGTTTAATTTGAGGAAACCTAAATTTCACAAAAAAATAGTCAAAGAAAAGTAGAACCTAGATGTAGCTTCATTTGCAAAACTAAGACTAAAGACTACTTAAATTACTTAGTAATTTGTCCTGCATTTGGAAAGAGATTGTTCTTTGTGCTATTCTTTATATTTGCTTACACTGTTCTGAAAGAAATGTGACATGAGTTGCTTCTTTCAATACTGACAGTGGGCCTTTCAGTGACCCATACACACATTCCATCTTACTTCCCGTTGAACTAATTTTGGATGCACTGAAAGCAGTTAAATGGGGTTTCCAGGCCAAGTGAGTAAACATCCCTTACACAACTGTGTGGTCACCCGTTTAACATCTAGGAGCCAGCAAATGTCCCCTTTCCACTGTGACACTTCATTCCACTGTCAACCTTTGAACTTCTCTAATATTCATATTTTAACTGCCCTCGCCTTTCGGGTTCCATCACTGCTAGAGTTTCCAGGAGCAGCAAGAGAAGACCACTACAACAGGGTGCTGAGAAAAGTAGAAGCAAGAGTAGAGGGCAGGAGAGGGGAGTGCCCTCAGGATGGAGTCTAGACCCACAGGTTGAGACCGGAGAACAGGGTGCTTAGCGACACCCTGAGGTAGGGAGCAGTGGGGTGAGGCAGGAGACTACTGTAAATTTCTTACATCATCTCTCGTGCGTGTGGCCTTGATCCATCTCTGTGATACTAGGCAGATCCTTTCTGTCTGTGCTTTACAAATTATTGTCTCACTCGATATTTTATTTCTAAAGATATATCTCTCTAAATTACAACAACTTAATGACAACCTGGAAGACAGTTCTAAATAATTTGGAATATTTTTAGTGTGGTCAATTTTGGAGTTACCTTGAACATCTGACTAACTAATTAGCCTCTGGATAACTACATGCTGGCTCACAGTTTACCAAACCACTTCCCTTAATTTCTGGCTACCCAGATAGATTATATTGCCTGGTCTCGCTTTCCATTAGGTAGTGCTGACCAATGAAGCTAAGAAGAGATAACATTTCTAAACTTTTCACACAGTCATTTTGTATTTTGTTTTTCTTTCTTTAATGACTAGCTAGAAGTGGAATAGTGAACCTACAAGATTGGGTTTTTTTGGTTGCTATATGCTTGTCAGTAAAATGTTCCCAAGAAGAACCATTTAGTAAACATTTTATCTAAGTAGGACAAACTTTTGTATCCTAACTACTCATCTCTGCCAATATAGCACAAATGCAGCTGTACTACAGCACAGGAACCAGCATCTGTGTTTCAAAGAAATTAAATTCTTTAAAAAGTTCATATTTATGCCATATGGGTTTGGGAACCCCTGATCCTAAGGGGCCATTCAGAACATCAATATATTTCTAATGTGTGAAGCCTCTGACATCTAGAGTTTATCCTATTACTGAATATATCATCACTTTAGTATAACGTCATTTGACAATAGATAGAATTCATTTTATCGCATTTCCTATGGAAAATTGTTTAATAGCAACTCTAGTTTTGTGAATTTTTGAAAGAATCCCTATAATATCAAGATATGGTGAAAAGCTTATTTCATTGATTTACATGGGCTTTTAAAAAATGAACACTGTATCATTATTTTGTTCAGAAAAGAGTAAATATTTGTCCACTTCTCATCTGATGATTTTTTTTTCTTCACTAAGATCTTTTTCTTTTTTCTTTTTAAAGTTATTCCATGATTTGCACTGGGGAAGCCCTGCCATGTAACCAATTAGGAAAGTCTCCCACAGATATCAAATTTCTTTCCCCATCCCAGTGCTTAGTAATCCCAACAAAAAAATATTTTTAAAGACAAAAATGAAGTAACAGTGAGAGGTGGGGAAAAGCAAAGTTTCCAAGTGAAATTTGTCAAAGATTAATTCAGTATTCCAGGCAAGAATTCATAACCATCTTCATTTTCCTATCACATGGCTGACTATCCACGGAAGGAGCAAAGGAAGACTATACTTTTGACCATTGTTCATACTAAGCCAAAGACAGAATGAGACTGAGAAAAGAACGACAAAGAAGTAGAACTCAGCTGGAATTTGAACTCCACCTCCGCATCTCCCCGAATTCAGTTCCTGTATCTATTTAAGGGGAATAATAATAAGTCAAATATAGCATCCAGCACATGATAGGAACTCAAGAAGTGTTAGGGCTAATGATTGGCTTTAACTGCTACTTGTTACCAAATTGCCATATTTTCATTTCAGCATCCATTTTTGGACAAGTAAAATATGTTTATAGTCTGGCGTGCTGGCTCCCGCCTGTAATCCCAGCATTCGGGTGGCAGAGACAGGAGGATTGCTGAGTTCGAGGCTTGCCTGGGTTACATAGTGAGCTGAGGGCCAGCCTGAACTACAAAGCAAGACCCTGTCTCAAAAAAAAAAAAATATGTTTATATTTTAAGGCATGGAACTTGTTATAGGAGATAACTCATACAGCAATCAATGTATGTAATTTCTTTAAACTTACTTTTCTTTTACTGTTCTTGAGCTTGATAATTCAGTAAACATTTACTCTATCACACCCTCCTGGTATCTTAGAACTTTCTCCCCTTTTCTGCCTTTTGCACATTTGATTTCATCATCATCTTTACAAAATACAGACTTAATCATGTCACTTTAGCCTCAGCCTCTGTATTGGTGCACTCTCCTATTCCTGGAAAGTACCTGATATGCACAGGAGAAAAGATTCGTTTTGTCCCACAGTCCAGGGTCAGCGGACTCCAAAGCAGGAACTTCTAGTGGAAGGCACCGTAGAGCAGAGCTGTTCACTTTACGGCAGTGCGAAAGCGGAACACAGGGCCAGAGCTCTCGCAGAGGCAGGCACTCCCGAGTGCTGGCACCAGTCCTCTGCTCCGCTCCCCTGGGCCTAGCTCCTAACCACACATTCAGCTATGGCATGAACATTTTAATCCACCCAAGAGTATAAGACCCACACGATCGATCCAATCACCGCTCCAGAAGCCTGCACTCAGTCAAACTGACAATAACTGGCTC
Source organism: Thryonomys swinderianus (assembly GCA_004025085.1). Taxonomy (NCBI): domain Eukaryota; kingdom Metazoa; phylum Chordata; class Mammalia; order Rodentia; family Thryonomyidae; genus Thryonomys; species Thryonomys swinderianus. Next base: position 104,097 of record PVIC010000661.1, on the reverse strand, counting down.
GACATTCTTTGCTGGTCCCATGCGGAATCTGTACCTCTATACCTTAAGCTACCTCAAATCGCCCCATCTCTTTTGGTGCATTCTACATCCTAGGACTGGTGAATAGTGTGTAGTATTACTTCAAAAATAAGAGTGTTTTATACTTTGGCAAATCACAGTCTGTGTAAAATTTTCTTTTTTTCTCCCATATTTCCTGGCTAAATCAAAATTATTCTTAAGGATATGATTGAAATGTTACTCTCTCCACAGATGAAAAAATAATCATTAATTCCTATGTTGTACTGTTTAGCATTATTAATTTTATGTTACATATTAGATTTCTTTAGAATATTACAATACTACAGGTAATAAATACTGACCACAAACTATGGATATTCTTCCCTTATAGTTTATATTAAATTTTTCTTTCGATTTTCATAATAGGTTAATGAACTAGTTTATATGATGGCCCTCATTTTACAGATGAAGAAACTGAAATCTAAGTTAATCTTTCGAGTAAACATGGTACCTTCCAGAAAACCATGTATATGCCAAATGCTGCAAAGAGGATGAGGACAAGAGGTAAAGTGTTAACTAAGAAGACATAAGTTTTCTGAAGCCTCTGATAAATGTTAATGAAGGAAAAAGAAACCAGAGATACAGAAATCACAAAAGAGAAAAGCAAAACAAATGTGAAATTTAGCATAATGACAGTGAAAATAAACTATTCTTTTTTTTTTTTTTTTAAAAAGTATGTCTCCAAATTAGGAAACAGAACAATTCTCTAAAGTAGGGGAAAGAAAATTGCTTTTTTTATTTAGTGTGACTTTAAAAAGTAGAGAAGTGTAATTAGGAGTTGTTTCTAAGTAGTGTTTGTCAGTTTGGTCAGATTATGTCTTCAGAGTATGTTTCACAATGCCTGGAGACATTTTTGAATGCTATAATTGGAGCATGTCACTGAAATGTGTGTTGCAAAAAGACAAAGGTATTTCTAAATATCCTAGAACATGCCTAGAGCAGTCACTACTCGTGCCCTTGACACTGAATTATCAGGTCTTAATGTTACTGGTACACATTCAGCTATGACATCAGCAGTTTAATCCACACAAGACTGAAAAATTCTGGTCCAAATATCTACTGGAATGGTAAAACATGAAAACTGAAGAGAAAAGATACAAAATCAGAAAGGAAAAGGGAAACAGATATTAAAGGGTTATATTTATTCTTCTGCTTTTTAATTTTTACAGATAAAAGAGAATGAAGGGTAGAGACTTTGGATGATTTATCCTTTAGGATCCAAGAAAAGTTTAATGCAAATCTTTGAGCTCTTAGTATCATGTGTTTTAATTATTTCCACCTAGTAAAACAGATTTAAAATTAACTATGTGTAATTGTTGATAATGTGAGAGCATAGACACAAACAAAGGGCAACTGCTTAGCTAAAAATGAATGATCTCTATCTTGGTTTTATGTTTTCATAACTAATATATTGAACACTTTATATTAAGAGAAAGAATGATGGTTATGGTATTAGAAAAAATGTGTTTAACAAGTTGACATTAATATACATACAACATTGATGTCCAAAAGAACAGTTTCTGTTTCCAATAAATTTAACAGATAAAAATGACATAGAAATTTTAATAATTTTGTGGTTTAAAAATGAGATTAAAGCTGGGAATTTAGCTCAGTGGTTCTGGTGTCTGCCTGGCAAGCACAAGGTTCTGAGTTTGATCCCCAGTACAACACATCACAGTGCCTGGTGTGGTGGTTCATCCCTGTAATACCAGCCCTCGGGAGGCAGAGGCAGGAGGATCACTGTGAGTTTGAAATTAACCTAGACTACATAGTAAGTTCAGGGCCAGCCTGAACTACAAAGTGAGACCCTGTCTCAAAAAACTAAATAAACAAACAAATTTTAAAAATGAGATTAAATCTTAAAAGGCTATAAGTGACAAGCTAACACAACACACAACAATATCAGGTTGTTACAGTTCTACTGATTGACACGCAAGGGCAATGAGTGTTAAAATTACCAAACACTGAGATTTCTGCTAGTAAAGAAAATGTTAAAATTCAACCATCATTCCAGCATTTTCATAACATAGCTACCACCAGGTGAAAACAATTAAAACAAACATGAAATTTCTCACTGTAAAGTCTGAAGTAAGAGCTATTGCTATAAAAAGGGATAATCATGGTTCTTTAAATACAAATAACTAAATGTGCAAGCACAGCAGAAACAAGCGAGGAAGGCAGAATCATCCAGGGACCCGGGAGCTGACCTCTGCAGCTGTAGGCCTGGCTGGCTCTGGAAGCGCTACCATGTGAGCAAGCCAGCGGGAGTGTGAACAGTCCCCAGCAATCAGGCAACCTCTCCAAAGGGGAACAGCTGGAAGCCAGAGCCAGAGATATACTCTGTTGACATCTGCTGCTATATTTCTATCGTGGGGTTCCTCTTATTTATTTCTGTTACTCATGCAATTCAGTAGAGCTCATGTGTCAACTTAATTGTCTTCTCTTGATAATTCTAGGAATTTGGACACAACCGGTGATTTATTTACAGTTTGCAAGCAATGTTAATTTAATACTTAAAATAAGCCCCACAATTTTATACAGAAACCATGTCTAACCCTAACTCTCCTTCCCTCTCCTGGACCCCAGCAGAAGTTGGTACTGTAGTAGTTTATTTTCCTGCTATAATAAGAATCACAGGGTAAGAGTTCTGAAACCATCCAGTTTTACTCTGAGTCTCTGTTCCACCCCACTGTAACTTTAAGATATTGTGAAGGAATTTAACCTCTCTAGGTCTCTGTTCCTTTATCTGTAAAACAGATAATAACAACGCCTGTATCATTAGAGTATTAGGAAGACTGAATCAGATACTCCAGGAATGCTTGCCCCACTGGCCCACAACCACCAAGCTTCCATAAATATCTGTTAGCATTAGAACCTCCTCAGCAATGAATTATACTATATATCATTGCCTCGGTAATTTTGGCTCAGTTTTAAATAACAAGGTCCCCACTGTATACTTGAAGGTATCTGTTTTCATTGATAATCTGAACACATATTATTGTTCCATTATAATATTTCATTCAACAGGCATTCTCCAGTGCAAATCCCTCCTTAAAAGAATAATTTTCTTCTCTATATTTGAGTCTTATCTACTCTTTAAATTATCACAACACCAATGAATGGTCTATCCAAATAGGATTTCTCCTGACCTTAAAAACTGCCCCTATTAGTAATACTATTAATGCAATATGATTGTATGTATTTATATTTAAGCATTCTACTAATCAAATTCTTATTAGTGTCTTGGGATTTCAAAGAATTAAACTTAACCCTTTGTGAACAGAAGTAATCCCTATTCTTATTGCCCTTATAACACATAGACTGGGAAAAACGAATGAACATCCACATTAACAAAGACATAAATACCAACCTACCTTTCAAGAACTCTCTCTATTGATTAGTACAATGCAAATTCTCTTCCCGCATACAAATTGGTAGATTTTATATGTTCTTTAACTGCCACAGCGATTTGTTCATATTTTGACTTTTGAAATGCAGCTTCAAAAATTGGGGGAGATTTTAAAGATAAGGTGAAACTAGAAAAAAGTTTATTAAAATCATGAAGAAAGAGTACAAAATCATGAAGAAAAAAAGGCCTTGTGGGTCAAATCTAGATTCAGATTTTGGATTTTGATATTACTTCCCAGCCAGATCTAATAATGACTTTCATTTTTCTCTATGCCTCAGTTATTTCTTTGAAGTGATCTGAGGATAAAATGAGAAACTTCCCATAAAATAGAGGGTAGGTGCTCCAACATAATTGCTTCCGGAACACTGTTTGAAACCTTGAGTTTGGATAGGTTAGGGTTAGGGTTATGGTTAGGGTTAGGAAATGAGGATGGAGCACAGAGTGGAAAGAAGCTGGTAAGAGCAGTAGATGCAGAAGAGATGCAGACTGAGAAGTAAAAGCCAAGAAAACATTGTCAGCAGTTGGTTAGGCCAAGGAACTGTCAAGGAAAGAGATATCCAATGCTTGTATGTAGCTATTGAACTAAAAGAAAAGAGAAAAAGCTCCTGCTTCAGAAACCTTAAACTCCTGACCCTTTTATAGAGCTTTCAAGGCAAAGCAATTCTTTTCCTCACTTTTGGTGATTGCCCAGGAAGAATGATAAAGCAAATGCATAGAGGGGAGAGATTAGAAAATTCAAGAGAAGAAATCAGTGTAAGATATAGCTAAGTAAAACCTATGCCCTTGATATTCATGGTGCGTTTTCCAGTGGTCTGTTACCTGGAACTGAGAATGGTGTATATTTAGAGACAGTGAAGGTGAGCAGAGTAAAGAACCCTAGACACTCAGGAAGCCGACATGCATGACCATAGGTAGTTGGAGCTATGGGAAGAAGAGGAGTTGACAACAAATGGGGGACAAGAAGGCCGACGTGAGCCCTAGGATAAGGGAAGTAACTTATGTGCAGATTAATCAGCATGGTGCATGTGTTAGGTGGATGAATGTGAAAATACATAAGGGGACAGAATAATAATTTGGAACCATGGAGAGGACTGATAGAAAACACTAGGATCAAAAGCAGGAATGTTTCTGAAAGGGATAAATCCAAGCCATAGCATAGAAATATCATGTGTAGCTTCTAACAACATATGGGATATAAAATGGCAGTGTAGGAATTTGAGATGAGATGGATGGAATGATGGCATTTTCCTTAATGAGAAACAAGGGTGGAACAGGAAGTGGTTGAGTGAAGATACGTTTCAGTAATACACAGTGTAGGTTTGACATGGTCTGAGAATACAATGAGAAATTCTTAAACTAGACCCAAGGACTGTTTGGTACAATGATTGAGCACTCCACAGAAATGCTTTTTTAATGACAGTCATTTATTATGGGTACTATCCATGGTCTATTTTCTCTTAGAAATAAAACCCGTAATTGTTGACTGGGCTCAGGGATCCCTATAGTAAACTAGTCTCTTTTATAGCTAAGTATAAGTTCTTGAAACTCTAGTGGATGAAATGCCAAAATAACTAATGAAGTAGAATGTATCTTTCTTAATCGAGTGAAAACCATTTATCTACTCAAAATTGAGAGGCAGAAGCTCCAATGGATGATGGTGGGTGAGACAAAGAAAACTCAGCTCTTGAGTATTTCCTGAAGTCGAACATTTAGCTCTTTACTGCTTATGTCCAAGTTTAAAAAATAAATGTTTAACACACCTTTTACTGTTATGATGAGTATCCTATGGTTTGCAGCCTTAAGTCTCTCTGATTACCTTGATTATTTTGCCATTTTCCTCAGTTCACTTTTTTGCCCAAAAGTTAAAAGACAATTTCTAAAAGGAGTTCTTTTTTATACTCAGAGGTAGTCTGAAATGCTGACTAGGCATTCTATACATTTGTTTGGAAAAGTGCTTAATTTGCTGAGCAGCATGGTTAAAAAAAAGATTTTTATTGAAATATAAATAGAACTGTGCCTCTCATGGAGAGACACTGCCATTCTGGATGTTTGATTAGTTTGCTAAGGAAAGTGATCAACAAAATTCTATTGAAAATAACACTCTTAGTGGTCAAGTCTTAAGCAAAGGCCATTTAGCTAAGTAGAAGTTTGACTAAACATACATAAATGACAACCACATCCACCACTGAAAATGGGCCTCTTCACCCTTTCCACTAAATCCAGAACACACATCATTATGGATACAAAGAACATTAGGACACAGATGGATGGTGCTCATCTTTGATTATTTGCAGAAAGCTAATGGTTTAAGTATTTTGTTAATACTGCTCCTCTGCTCTCACGCTAAGTTGTTCATATGACCAAAGCTATAACTCTATAATAATATTTACTGTTAACTGGCATGCCTTAATTAGGTTATACTTTGTTAGACTCGAAACTTTAAAAACCTTCTGCTTCAAATTCCTTGTTTAATAAGTGAAGTGGTCTAAAAAAAATTAACACTTAACTACTTCTTGCTTAGCCATTGATTCTTGTATGCATTCATTCCATTAGTATTTAATTTTTATTATGTGTAAGTTCTTAGTTGAAGCACTTGGAACACAAAGTAAGATTTGGATCCTATCTCCATGCATTTTCAGAGCAGTGAGTATAAAAAGAAATTATCCATATAATTAAAATACATATTCATAAATATGGGTACTATACACATTTATGTGGATAAAGAATCACAAGAAAGCAAGAGGAAGAGAGATATAGCAAAGATTTTATGAACAAAGTTATATTTGAGTTGAAGCATAAAGATCTAAACAAGTGAAGATAGATGGAATAAGAATTTAAGACAAAATGAAGGAGCTTTCTTTTGCATTTGCAGAATAAACTTGTCTACTGCAGTTATTTCCCCAGTTACATTTCAAAAAATGAGTAAATTCAAAATTTATTTCCTTAAGAAGCTGGAGTGAGAATGATGACATCACAGTTAATACTTCATTAAAAAGTGATGCTTATCCAAGTACCAAAGAGCCCAGGAAAGCCATTAGCTGCAGGGCAGGCTGGTACTTTTATATCTAGAACAAGCAACTATATAGTGAGGTTCACCAGTGAACACCTATGAGCTAAGGCTCACAGAGTATCATACAAGAAATGCTTGGAGTAAAACAGTAGGGTTTCAATTTACATGTGAAAATCCAGACAGATGCACAGTATCAGGACATATTTGCTTTTCTTCATATATTAATTAACTGAGCAGATCAGAGTACAAATTATGCAAATAAGAATCTTTCCAATGACATCTAGATAAAAGTGACTATCTGTAGGATTTCTTAGACCTTCATCACCTTTTGCATGCTATGTATAGATATGAGAATAGGCCCACTGTCTCTCATGTCTGTGATTGGATATGGTTATCACTGCGAGAGTGACAGCTAGCACCAACTATATCAGTGAGTAATTAAGCACTTTCTCATTAAAGAGTACTAAGTTACTGTCATTTATACACTTCATGGAATTTTGTTCATGACTTTTCCTACTATACGCTAAAAATATAATATTTACACAAGCCTAATTTCCAGGTTTTCAGTTACTGAAGCTACTTACTGCCTTACACTTATATTCCTCTATTAGTCCCTGTTTCAACACATGTTTTGTGGCCCACCTCAAAAGAAACGCGCATTTTAGCTGTAAGTCTGTAGGGGACTATTAGCCACTAACCTTGCTGTCTTCTTTCTCCTTAGCTTTTCCTCGGAGGCATTTCTTCTCTCCAAAGTCACAGGTTGATTTTAATGCAAACTGACAAGAAAGCATTGAGCTCCCCGTTTCCGCGAGTTCCAAAGTTCCTGAAGAATAATGCTGCGATGCACCACTGCCAAGATTTGCTATCGGAAGAGCGGGATGAAGAGGCTTTGACCCAACAGCTGGCTGCCTCAGCTTCGAGGCAACCCCAAGTACAGGCATGGCTTCTATAAAAGTGTCTTTTTGCTGCCAAAGAAAATGCTTCTAACCTCAGTCTGGTAGACTCCAACTTCAGTATTTCCAGAACAAATACTTTAAACTTTTAGATCAGCAGTCATCCTGATTAAAAAAAAAAAAACTACTAATATAACTTTCATGAAGAAGTAAAACTTCTCTATATCTTCAGCTAAGAAGTATCTTTTTTTCTTGCAGGCTGGGATATTCTTTTATTATCACAGTCTTCTCTTCTCTTCTCTTCTCTTCTCTTCTCTTCTCTTCTCTTCTCTTCTCTTCTCTTCTCTTCTCTTCTCTTCTCTTCTCTTCTCTTCTCTTCTCTTCTCTTCTCTTCTCTTCTCTCTCCTCCCCTTTCCTTCCCTCGTTCCCTCCCTCCCTTTCTCCTTATATTCTGGGACTCAAGCATCTATTCGTACTAAATACTCCCCTGGGAAGGAGACTTTTTCAAGGTAAATGCTGCAAAGCTCCTTTCCTAGCAGCAAAGACTTCCTAGTTTTGCCTTTTCCTCTCACTACAGCAGCCTGGAGTCTGGGCTGAGGGAGTAAATAAAGAGAACAACAAAAGGAAAAGCCCTCAATTCAAGCCTCAAAGAAGCCAAGAGACCACAATAGAGTAAGGACAGGAGTTCTTCCTGACTTCAGAAATAACCAGCCTCTATTTTCTTTTTAAAGAAAATCACATTTCCCCCAACTTTAAAAAAAAAATAGAAGAATGGACATGTTAATGGCCAAAACAAACAGCTGTTGGAAGAACTTTTAGCCCGGAAACAATTTCAGCAATGAAGCTGTTTGTCTGATTTCCAGCTATTTTTCACTACTGACAGCTCAGAGCTTGGTGTGTATTCTGTTTCATCCCATGAAATCAGGTTAAATTCACGCAGTACTGCAACTGACTCAAGCAGCTCAGTCACTTAGGAGAACACCCCAGCCTAGATTATGAAACACAGTAAATGGTCATGAAGGCTCAAAATATATTGTTGCTGCTAAACTTTATAACACCAATAAAAATATTCACAGCTAATACTTACCTAGAACCTGCCACATAGCAGCCCCTGGACTAAACAGGCGATGAACTATCACGTATGATCATTGCAATGACTAGTAAGTACAGGCAAAATTGTTTTCTCCTCCATGCCAAAAGATGCATATTGATTCAGATACACTGAATAATGTAAACAAAGTCTGTAGCAAGAAAGTAGAGATTTTCACCTAACCATCTTTAAAAATAATTTAAATGGCATTATTAGGCAGGATAATTTCAACTTAAAACTCTATGCTTCTAAAAATATGTAAATATATATATTCAATAACAATCAATGAGGTTAACCTTTTTCATAAAATATTTTATGCCAGGGGCAAATTATTCTGAAAATTATCACACAGAGAAAAAACAGAAAAAAACTCTCTTATTAGTGAAAATCATGTATGAGTGATAGTATTGAGAGACTAATATCTATTTCCTCTTTAATGATAGTTCTCTTTCATATGTATATGTTTCTGTTTAAGAAATACTCAAGACAACCTTACTCCTGTTGTTTTGTTTTTTGAGACAAAGTCTTGCTTTGTTGTTCAGGCTGGCCCTGAGCTTACTATGTAGCCCAGGCAAGCCTCGAACTCTGCAGTCCTCCTGCCTCTGCCTCCCAAGTGCTGGGATTACAGGTGTGAGCCACCACACCCGGCACTGTGGTATGTGGTGCTGATTGCTGGTGGGCACGAGTCATCACGCCCAGTATTGTATGTGTTTACCGGGGATCAGACCAGGGACCTTGTGCTTGCTAGGCAGGCACTGGAACTACTGAACTAAATCTCCAGCCCATTTACTCCTGTTTTTAGTCTAGTTAGAAAATCAATAATAGAGTCATCAAATATCATATGGATCACTAAAAGTACAACCAAAGTTCCTAGAAAAATAATTGCATGCTTAATACAAATACACAATAAAATTTGGTAATTATCAGAATCACAATTATCAGTGAAAATGTCTCTGTAGTAAAGAAATGATATTCTTTGGCCTAACTAAGGCTTTATAAATTATGATGTACTTTTAGGTAAAGAGATATAATTTATAGATGAATAAACCAGAGACTACAGTAAAATGTATGTTTTTGCTGATGATGCATAAAAGTAATTCTAGTACATCACAAATTTTGTAGAGATTCCAAAAAGTAACCCAGAGAACTTTACACAATGGGATAATAAGAAACAAATATACACTAGTGGCCATAGAGAAACAGAATGATTTCTCTGAGGAAGTTACTTTGTAATTTACAAAACATCAGACCAGCTGTAAATTCCAGACTAATGCATTGTTCCTAATATGAGGGTTCAGTTCTATGAGTTACATCCATCCTCATATTGCAAATAAAATGTCACAGCTAAAAATAAATGGCACTTGCAAGAAAAATGGATAAAAGGAAGACCTTTCAAAATATAGGCAATTTGGGGAGATCACTGGCAAAAATAGCATTGGTCCTCTCACCCAAGAGAGCAGCTCAGCCCAGAATTATTATTTTTTAAATGAATAGAAATGTTGCTGATGCTTTACTAAGAAGTGATAAAAAAAATCTAGGTAGAAGGCGAACTGCAAGACAATGCACCTGCTATTGATCTAGAGAGATGGTCAGCGCCACCTACAGACACAAAAACACTGTTCAGATTAGAGATGAGCCTTGGTGAACGAGCTCAAGACAAGTAGGTGCTTTGTTTTGTTTTAATTTCTTTAAAGCTGGGCTCAGAGCTCCTTTTGAATAGAGAACATTCATGCCACCACCCCCACTGTACTATGATTCTACTTTCGGATATTGTGCCTCCCTTTCCCTGAATATATCACCCCAGTGACAGATACGGCTTCATACAAAGCTATCCAACTTTTACATTATGCCAACATACTTATCTTATTATTTATTAATTGAATTACTGGTATTTTAGAAATATACTAGAACAGAACATATTATAATTTCTGGAATATTCAAACTAAAAAAAACTTGCCATCAAGAAGATTTTTTTTACACTGATATGACTTTAGTATACTGTCCACATTATTTTATTATGAATGCAATATGGAGTTGAAATTGTAAGTACTAGCAACCACCGTATGACCTTGCAGTGGCATTTGCCACTACGAACGACAAAAACAAATTAATTTATTATACAAAATTTACTGTGTGTCTGGAGCTCTCATCCCATTTCATACTAGAAGAACATTTGCCTTTTGAGGACTCAGAGGCGGTCACGGAGCAGGTAAGTAATTAGCTGCACAGTTTTTAGGCAGAGTATACAGTAAGGTTCAAAAGGAGGTTGCTCTAGGTGATGCCAATCGACCACCCCCTGGAGTGCTAGTGAAATCCACAGTTTATTGGCTCCATCCCCAACCTACAAAGTAAGAATCACAAGGAGATGGAGAGGTCTGGAAATCATGTAAACTATTGCTCCTGCATATTAGAATTTCAACACATACTTTATAAGATCTGAAGTCGTGACAGTTCAGAGAATAGCTTTCTAAATGGTACCTATAATCCAATGCCTGTCTCCTTAATACCTATAAGAATTCAGATGTTGCTGTATCTCAGTTTCATCATCTATAAAGTGGGAAAAAACTACCTGTACTTCCTTCTCCGGGGTACTGTGATAATTAAAGAAAATAAATGTGTGAAATCCTTAGACTACATATAGCAAGTGCTCAAAATGTTAGCTATTAATGTACACAACATATTAAAATATTGATAAGTAGAGAAATTAAGTCAAGAGGTATAATAAGTCCAGGATATAAAAGGACTGAAAAGGGGGAGAAATTTCTCAAAAGTAGAATGAAATAAATTCCTGGTTATTTTTCCCATGAAATGTAACAGAAAAAAAATCACAAGGCCTATTTAAAAGCACACTTTTAGGAAATAAAATTCTCATCTGGCTCTAATATAATATCAGTGATTTCTAAACTAAATAACACTATCTCAGGTAATGAAAATGGGCAAACCAGAAGCTACTTATTAGAAAAGGATTATGAGAAAAAAACGACCAACTATCAAACATGCTTACTAAAAGAAATGACAGACTAGTCAATTCTGATTTGATCAAATCAGGAGAGTTACATTCCCATGTTTAACAGCTTGAATAAAAATTCACCTATAATAGAATTTGAAAATTCAAAAGCAATAGTTCAGCGTGACCAGGTAGAATATCAAAATACAGATTCTTCCCTTCATATCCCAAAAGTTCCTTACAACACCTGCAGTTAATGTCTTACTCCCAAATCTGGAACCACATGAAAGGCTGTTTTTTTGACATTAATTTTTCCATTCCTAAAATTTCATCTAAGCAAAATCAAATAATTTTGTGTCTGGATTGTCTCATTAGCAGCTCTCCTGAGACTTAGCAGTGTTGCGATGGAAAACACGAATTCTTTCTTATAGCTGAGGTGCTGTCCATCCTACAGACAAGCCACCATCTGTCACATATATATTATTCAAATGAAAGACATAATTTATTTACAGATTGGGGACATTATGAATAAAGCTCTATAAATACACATGGCCTGTATGGGTATTTGTTTTCTTTTCTCATGAATAAATAACAACAGGGGATTTCCAGACCATTTGATAGCTATCAGTTTAATGTACAAGAAACTTCTGATTCCTCCCCTAAAATACAGCAATCTGAACTCCCATTCATGTGTGGGAGTTGTGGCTGCTGCACTCACTCACCAAGACTTTACACTATCAATCTGTAATTTTAGCTCATCTAGTAAAGTTTCATGTTTTATTGGTTTTCATTTGAATTTTTCTGATAACACTGAGTTTGAGAAATGTTTTCTAAGTTTACTTGCTAAGAATATTACCTTTAGTGTAGTATCTTCAAAATGCCCATTTTAGGGTCTCATTGCTGAGTTTTAATGGTTATTTTAGGTATAGCTCATAGGCTAGCCATGTGGTTTCAGTGGTAATATTTTGTCCTAGTCTGGATCTTGTCTTTTGTTAGGAGACAATCCTCCATATTTCGCTCACCTTTCTGGAATCTTATTAACAGAAACTACCTTTACGTTAAACCAGTCTTTCAAGGGTTTAAAGAGCAAACATCCATGAATCAGAGAGAATGTTCTCTTCTGGAATAAAACTTGACTTGTGGTCTAGTATAATGAAGCAGGTGCCTGTGTTTTGGAAAAAATGGTGAGAGAAGTTTGTTTGTAATAAACACTAATGGTATTATTTAATAATAATAACAAACGATAATAATGTTTGCAACATTACAAAAGACTTTTCTCTATGCTTGAAGTTCCTCTTGTGCATTTTAAAAAAATTGAATTCTTTATTGGTACATTTTATATACAGCTCACAATCACACTCAACATTGGGGAATTTGTATCAGTATATGGCACGAGTCAATTCTCATTTTGACCCATATCCCTACCCACCCCACAACCCCCACCCCCTATATATATATGTGCTTTCTTTTTCTTTTCAAATCATATTTATTCTTTCCCCTAACACATTCCCTTTGAATGTTTCCTATTTCAAAAAATCTATCATATGTTCTAGAACTCATTTACATCTACAGGTTCTCATACCAGAGAAAAGGTGTGGTATTTACATATCTGTTATCTATTTATTTCACTTATTAATGTGTCCTTAAGGTGCCTCTTGTGCATTTTAAACCAGGGCAGGAAGAGTTGTCACCTGTCTCTGTCACTTTGTGCTGTACAAGCTAGATCTTGGGAACTAACACCAAAATAGCCATAGCTACTCCTCTGAGTAATAAACTGTCATTGCCATCTGACTAAGGGGGTATGATGTTTTCTGCCGACAGCCCCGAACATGTGCCATGCCGGCTTTTAGGTGGCAAGCAGGGCATAATCTCACGCTCTTCACAGTTTTAGTAACTTCTTGTTCTCTCTACATTGTCTTTTAACACTATTATCAGATTTTGCTTCACATATTTGGAGATTCAGCCTTAATGCCACATACACTTAGGTTTACTCTTTTTTTTTTTTCCCCCTCCAGTATCAGAGATTGAACTCAGGACCTCACAACTGTGAGGCAGGTGCCACTGAGCTAAATTCCCAGTCCTTTTATTTTCTTCTGCTTTTTTTCCCCCTGGAATTGTTTACTCTTAAGGAGGTGAATCCCTTAATAATAAAGCAGAAAGCCCTTTTTTATATGTGTTAATATTTCTTACTAGAAAATCTACTGTTACTAGTGTCTGATATTCTCTATCTTGTTACTTTGACTGGTGCCTGAATTTTCTGTAGATGATTCAGGTTTTGTACTGTTTTTCGTATTTGCTTTATGATTTCCCAAGTAAACCACTAATTTATCACAGTGTATCTTTAAATCATATAATTGTTCATTCTATATACTGTATAAGCCTAGACAGAACAAGGTTCTCACAATATTTTCATGTTCTTTCTTGCATTCTTATAATTGTTGTCATACACTTTTTCTACATATATAATTACTTTTCTTTCAATTATCTTTTAAAAAGAGAAATGGCATTTATTAAAAATGAACTTTGCAATTATCTTAAAATCTCTATTTCTTCTGCTATTCTTTCCTTTGTACAAATGCCCATTTCCACCAGAATCACTTTCCTTCTCCCTAAATTCCTACAGAATATTTGTTTAATTGCAGATTTGTCAATGGTTAACTGATTCACATTTTGTTTGACTGAAAAAGAGTTGATGTTGCTTTCATTTATGAGAGGAATTTTTCTAAATATAGAATTCTATATTAATAATTTTTCCTCAATAAAGATGGTACTTTATTGTTTTTGTTTTGTTTTCACACAGGGTCTAATTGTGTAGTTGAGTCTGGCCTTGAGCTCACTATGTATCCTAGGCTTCTCTAGAGCTCACGGTGACTCCTGCCTCAGCCTTCCAAACATTAGGATTACAGGTATATGCTACCATGATCAATTACTTCACCGATTTTTTTCACTTGCACAGTATGAGAAGTGCATCTGAAGGTCACACATTCTCATCACAATGCTGGCTACTTTGTGTAGTCCTCGTATTTTCTTTGTAGGACCCACTTTCATAGCAATTCAAATTTATTTATGTATGTTTTGTGTTCAATTGTCTTCTTTATATTTTTATCACATTTAGGAAATTTTACATAGTACTTCCTAAAGTATTAAATGTTATCTGCCTTCCACTGTTTTTCTAGGGCTCCAATTACACATGCATTGGACAACCTAATTCAATTTTAGTATATGTGCTGCCAAAGCGAGCACGATAACCTAATTCATATACAGGTATTACTAATTCTTCTAGTTTTAAAAGTCTTATTACTTCTTTTTTTGCCTTCAATTAATTTATGGTATGTTTTTAAGTTCATTAATTTTATTTCATAGTATTTAATCTGTTTTATTGCTATGTAGTTTTATTTCAGATGCTAACTTTTCTTCTCTAGGAATTGTATTTGAGTGTTTTTTATATCTTTCACTTTTCTCATAACATTTATGCTTTATTCTACCTTCTTTAAATATATAAAGTATCTTTATAACTCTCGTAACACCCCTATCTTATATATTGTCACCTCTGTTTTTTTTTTTTTTTTTTTTTTGAGACAGGGTCTTGCTTTGTAGTTCAATAGATAGCCCAGGCCAAGCCTCAAACTCAGTAATCTTTTTGCCTCTGCCACCAGAGTGCTAGGATTATAGACATGAGCCACCACGCCCAGAAAGTATGTGGTTAACGGGGAACGAACCAAGGACCTTACATTTACTAGGCAGGCACCAGAACTACTGAGCGAAATCTCTGGCCCATCTCTATCATTTTTGACATGTATTTCTGTGGATCTTTTTTTCCTTGTGTGTGAATCATGCTATATTGTATTAAACATGCCTGGAAAGCTCTTACTGCATAGTAGACATTTCAAATGTATAATTTACTGTATAATGGATGTCAAATAGTGCTTGCATTTATAATGGCATACAGTTAGGTTGCTTTTGAAATTTTCTTTTTAATGTATATTAACGAATGTTTAGTTTTTTTCTATAGTTAACATGACACCTCTTTTAAGAAACACACTTTTGTGACAGACTCTATTTGATTCTCCATTTCTTTCCCATAATCTGGAGTGTGGGGGGTAAGAAGTTAAATGGCACCATAGAAGCCTCCTCTAGGTTGCTTTCCTTTGAGGGAACATGTACCTGTTGATGTGTGTTGTCTCACTGCTAAATAATAGTGTTTTAGACTCATGTCTAGGTTCTAGTGTTTAACGCTGGAAGAATAAGACCTATTAGACTATAATAGAAGCACAAAGAAAAAGTCAGACTTTTAGCTGTTTTTCTCCAATCCATCTTTCAAATTTGTTGGGTGTTAGTTTCACAACAGACTTCAAAAATTTGCATTTTAAAATTACCCTTAAACCAGGTAAGAATTTTCATTAACCTTCAACTAAAAAAACTATTTGCAGTGATTGGTTGTACAACAATTGATTGGATTTTCTCCATGTTTTATGAAGAGATTTTTAATCATAAAAAAGATATAGTGAGTACAGAGTTAAAATTATTCTTCAGGCCAAGCTCCAAACACTTAAAATATTGTTAGATCTATTTTAGAATCTTTCTTACCAAAATCTCCACTAGCATAATTTTTCTCAGATACTTGGGAAAAAATATGATGCTTGTAGAAGTACTAGGTTTGTAACATTTTAAAAAGGTAATAACCCAACTGTGGCTTTATTATGTATTGCAGCAGGGTAAAGGAAGGTACAGCAACTGGCTAAGCCATAGAAAGCAAAGAGTACAAAGGATATAAAATAATAAAACAGTTAAGTCATTTTTGCAAATGGACACACCATCCACTAAAGCGAGGGGGTGCTCTGAAGGGGTGCAAACTAGACATTCTCCATGATACACATGTACCATCTTAGAGTTTCCCTGAAATATGCTGATAGAGTGAAGTGAGAAAATAAAACTAATCAAATACAGACCTCGACCATAAAATACAATGAAAACCAAATGCAGAATAGTTTGTAAAGGTACTAGATGTAGATTTTCTCCCATTTGGCAAATCAACACCCCCAGAGTAAAAAAGAATATACATACATGGAGATAGGATAGCTATTTTTTTAAAAGTATAATCATTTGAATAGTCATACTACATAAATATATTGTGATAATGATTAAAAAAAAACTCCTTAAACCAAATTCTGACAAGCTGGTCTTGAAAAATGCTATCAAATAATTTTAAATGCAACAAAATGTAAAAGTGCAATTTTCTAAAGTTGATATTGTTTAAAGATGCTTCCCTGGTCAATTTTATTCTTTTAAGTTATTTTAAAAATCACATAAGATAGGCTTATATAAATGAATGACACAATACAGCATAACCATTTGAAGCTATCAATAAAAATGATATTTGTCAAGGTATGAAGTCATATCTATGAAATCTCTCTCAGCCTATCATTAGTATATTAGTATATTTTTTCTCATCTTCTCATTTTAAGACCTGTCTTATCACCATGGTACCTAGCCTTTCTGAGTCTAAAGGATAATTCTCCCCTTTTTAATTGCAGGTCTTTTGAGGGCATCTGAGGTATTTTTCAAGAATTGAGAAAACATTTTCGTAAAGTTCTATTTTTCATTGTATTTATCTTGATTTTTTTTTTTTTGAGACAGGGTCTCGCTTTGTAGTTCAGGGTGGCCCTGAGCTCACTATGTAGCCCAGGCAAGTCTCAAACTCAGCAATCCTCCTGCCTCTGCCTCCCGAGTACTGGGATTACAGGTGTGAGCCACCACGCCCGGCACTGTGGTATGCGGTATTGATTGCTGGTGGGCGTGAGTCACCACATCCAGCATCATATGTGGTTGGGGGGGGGGGCTCAGGACCTTGCACTTGAGAGGCAGCCGCTGGAACCACTGAGCATATCTCCGGCCCATATCTTGAAATTTTAACATATAAGCAGGCTAATGTTTTAATTCTAATCTGAGTTAAATTAATCACTGTGAGCACAAGATAATACCTTTACCTCCAGAAAAGTTTCTAAGTTTCAGACATAATTTAAAATTCTTATCCCTTCATTTTAGGAGATCATGTTAAAAAGCTATTCAGAGCAATAACTTGAAAAGTTTGTAACACCTTACTAGGAACTCCAGAAATAATTCAAAACACGTGTGTGTGTGTGTGTGTGTGTGTGTGTATTTGAATAAAAGAAAATGGGATTCGGCAAGAAGCCTATTATTTCATCTATGTGAAGACATGAAGCTAAAATCAGAGCTGAGGAAGTATGACAATGAAAATGGAATCTGATGTTTACTCTTTAAGAACTTTATTCAACACTTGGTTTACCTTGTAAAAACCAGAAATATAATATAACCAGGCAGCTTTAGGAATACGGTAACATTGTGTAGTTAGGAAGCAAAACAAAGTCACCTATCCACTCTGAATACCCACTTGTTCCTTGGCAATAGTTGGGACTCCCGGTCAACGCGTGCAGAGGTGCAGCCCTTCACCCCGCAGCGGGGAGCACACAGCCTCTCCAGCTGTCCGCAGCGGGCCTGTTCTATTTTTTTTTTTTTTTTTTTTTTTGACACAGGGTCTCACTTTGTAGTTCAGGCTGGCCCTGAGCTCACTATGCAGCCCAGGCAAGCCTCGAACTCAGCAATCCTCCTGTCTCTGTCTCCCAAGTGCTGGGATGACAGGCGTGAGCCACCACGCCCGGGCAGCGGGCCTATTCTAAACAGCCCAGATAGAGATAAATCTCTGTGGCCCCCTCAGATACTGTTCACATTTCAATGTTTTTGCCGCCTCCCAATTTCACTTTGAAATAACACTCCCACTGCAACAGGCCTAGGCCTTCCACAGTGGGTGACTGAGTCGTGAAGGATCCGGCCTCCTGAGTAAGGTTAAATCTGCTCACTGAAAGACCTGCTAAAATGTGTTCACTCCTCTCCTCCCAAATTTCAAATTGGAGGCCTTTTTCAGACACCACTGCCTTGATCTTGGAGTTTGCAGCCTCTAGAGTAGTAAAAGTTAGCATCTGTTCTCTAAATAGTCTGTAATATGTTGTTACAACAGTGCAAAAATAGGCATCTAATCCATTAAATATAAAAATCTATAGAAAACCTACCCTAAAAGAGGCATGTTTCCAGTGCAGGTTTTAAAACATCAGAGTGAACACTTCAAAGTCTCCCTTCTCCTTTTTATCTGTTTCTCAGCAGAAGAGTTTCTTTTCATATTTCCTGTTATTAATAATCATTCAGGCAAGTAATCAGCAACCATTTTCTTTGCACAGTGGATTTTCCTACTGGTATTGATCTCCAGATACAATTCTCCTACTTCTAAATTATCCAAGTTTCAAGGATTCCTCTTCTTGAAATGGTTCCTATTTTAAAACCAAAGGATCATTTCTGAAAGCATCAGTAATGGTTTCCTAACTCTTCTATATCCCCTGTGGATTGGTTTTATGAACCATACACATGTTGTCCCAAAACTTCTTCTCTGTTTTAAATATTTAGATTATGAAAGCAGCTAAGTGGAAAAACATAACACTGCAAAGCACAAATGATTTTTGTAAATATGACTTTTCATTATGACTTTTTTCTTTTGTGTGCGTGTGCGTGTGTGTGTGTGTGTGTGTGTGTGTGTTGTACTAGGGCCTTAACTCAAGGCCTTCACAGTGTGTGCAAAGAGCTACAATACCAAACCTTGAATTTTTTTTTTTAATTTTGAAAGAGTTGTACTAAGTTACTAAATAACCCTGGTTAAGTCAAATTTCCATCCTCCTGCCTCAGCCTTCAGAGTGCTGGGATTATAAGCATGTGGCAAAATATCTGGTTCATTTAGGACTTTTAAAAAAACATTGTTAATGTAAGACATATTTCAGAAAATTCAAATTTTTGTAAAGTTGAAAATTTAGGCTAAGTCTAAAATATTTTTTTCTTCTTTTCCCCATTTACCCACTAGCTTTTCCTAAAAACATTAATAAATATTGTTTCTTATCCCTCCCAAAATGCCTGTATCAAATATGTATAAAATTTAGTTAGTAGAATGAGAGTAGAAAACAATTGACAAAGTTTGGCATCTAAATTTTTACTATTATAAAGATCCTACAAACTTAAACATAATAAAAGTTAAGAAAAACTTGCTGAGGGCCAGAGATTTAGCTCAGTGATCCCAGTGCCTGGCTAGCAAGTGGTGCTTGGCTAGCAAGTGCAAGGTCCGTGGTTCGATCTCCGGTAACCACACACAACACTGGGTGTGGTGACCCACGTCCACCACCAATCAGTACCGCATACCACAGTGCTGGGTGTGGTGCCTCATGCCTGTTGTCCCAGCACTTGGTACAGGAGGACTGCTGGATTCGAGGCTTCCCTGGCTACATAGTGAGCTCAGGGCCAGCCTGAACTACAAAGTGGGACCCTGTCTCAAAAAAAAAAAAAATAAAAAAAAAAATAAATAAAATAAAATAAAAACTTGCTGAAAGTTGTCAATTGAGTAGCTGGTGATGAATGAGATTTTATTCTAAAGAAGAGTTTTCATACTTAGGAATATCACTTTAAAGTGCTCATTCTCAGTCAACCCTGCCACTTTTAGAATGACTAGCATATTTATATTCATTTAATATGCAGTTAATGCCTAAAGGAAAAATGAAAGTAGAACACAAAAAAATATCTAATGGCATCTATTGGTCTCATAAAAAAATTTCCAGAAACATTATTTCAGATATGAATTCCTTCTTTGCCATTTCCTACAACAGCAGGGAGAAGCTTTGAAATCCATCAGTTTCATCTCACTGTGTCTCCTCTGTCATTAGAAATGTCCTTGATGCATTTTTAGGAATATGGAGGAAAACTGCACAACCAAAATAAAATGCAATAAAATACACTTAAAAACTTGTTGGACTATAGACAAGATGTGTAACATGTGTTACCTCTCATAAATTTCCATACGTGTCCAGCTGAAGCTCCGGCCCTCAAATCCAGATAAGATGGAAGGCAAAAGGTGATGACAAAGAATAATGGGATATTTGTGTCCTACTCTCAGCATTTTCTGAGGGAGACCATCAATACTAACCTGGATTCTTGCAAATGCAGTGACTAATTCCAGGATTTTCAAACAAAAGTGTTGACTTTTACATGTGCTTATTGAAAACAAAGGATGTTAGCAATCACAGACTTAGTCCCTGGAAAGACCTTGCCAACTTTCCACACTTTCTGACAGAAAACAGGCAAACAAAACAAAAGAAAAGAAAACAAAAAACTTTGAACAAACATAAATGGAAAGTTTCGCAATTCTAATGGGGTGGGATGGACTCTTTTCCCATAAAGCCAATTTCTCTGTTTCCTATTATGCATTGAAACTGTTCATTAGAGACTATATCATTTTCATAGAACAGTTTTAAAATTCATTTCCAAAAGTATGTATATACTAGAGATTTTATTTCTGCAATTCTTTCTGTAATAATTAGAATTTTATATTTCCAATATATATACTATATATTGGAAATATATATACATATATTTATACATATATTTATATATATCTCAGACGCTCATCAAACAAGGCATATGGCATTTCTTTGACAACAACATTAAGGAAAATGAATTCAGTTTTATAACCAACTATGATTATTTAAATTATTAAACCTCCATTTCCCTTATATTATTTTTATGTTAATTACAGAGAGATCATTGCCTTTCCTCATCTCAGCCCTTGCAAACAAGCTTAGTTCCTACATATATTTGTGTCATTAGTCCTGGGTTCTAATTCATTGGTGTATTTTTTTTAATCTCAGAAATATTTCTTACTAATCCAAAGCTAGTAGTACTAAGAGCATGAGACAAATAAAAAGACCATATATATATAATGAATATATATATATATAATTATATATAATACAATGTATATATGACCTTCTTACCATTGGAAGAACTATACAAAATATTCACCTATATGGAGAGATGCTTAAATCCATCTAAATTAATTTATCTAGTTTAATTTACCTTTTAATTTTAAAATGATATAAACGAGAATGGAATGTTGATTTTTCCCCAACCAGCTTGCATTTATCAAGTTGGGCTTTAAGAGATGTCTTACATGGGCTGGGGATTTAGCTCAAGTGGTACCATGCCAACCTTGGATGCACAAGGGCCCAAGTTTGATCCCTGGCACTGAAAATTAAAAAAAATGTGTCTTATATAACTACCACAATGTATATAAACAAGAAAAAATAATTGAAACGATACGTCACAAAAGTATAACAAGGTGAAGTGACCATTTAGTTGCACATATGACAATGTTAAGAGCTTCTGAAAGGATCCAATGCCTTGCTAGAAAAATATCAGGTAAGGTTAACATTTCCCCTGCAGTAACTACACTGCATTCTCCATAGAATCACCAGAAAAAGTTTGCTGGGCATTTTAATCATTAATAAATGTTATCGAGGAAGCACTAAAGAAGAAAAGAAGGAACTTCTTACGTGGGGTAAACTCAGCAGCTTTCCCCTTGTATTCTTCTCCAGAGGATACAATTTAAACAATGTGTCTCTGGCCAGCAATAGGGCTTATTATTCTGTCTCATAATCTTCCATTAAAGTGCAAAATTACGAGAGAATCTGAAAGGGGGTGCAGCAATTCCAGGCAAACTGAAAAAGGCCGCTCCACTGAGATAAACTTTACAGCTGCCTTGCTTTTTCTCTCTCTTCCCCTTACATGTTATTGGTGCCATTTTTCTCCTCAGCATCTGATCTCCTAACAAGGACCCTCTATTAAGTGATCACCAAAATATACGCAGGAAATCAGGACTAAGGGTCAATAAATATCTACACAGCAAATTGAAAGAAAAAGTAGACTAGAAAAAAATAATAAATTCAAACAAAAGGGAATAGCCGCTGCCTGAGAGAAGCAGGTCAACAGAAGCTCTGGTGGCATGACCAGTTCGGTTTGTAATGAGCAAGAGTTCGTATGCACCAAGCTAGTTCTCCCTGAGCTGCTCACTGTCAATGTTCTCTGAAAATTTCTGTCTCCATAGTTTATGGATCAGAAGATTTTTTGCATAATTTCCTGTTAATGTAAATATAATTTTCTCCTCTTTTCACTAGGAGAGGGAAAGAGATGGGAATCAATGTAAAATAAATGTGAAGTAAATAAAAAACCTATTGAATATATGTGATGTCAAAGATGACTGACCGCCGGGCGTGGTGGCTCACGCCTGTAATCCCAGCACTTGGGAGGCAGAGACAGGAGGATTGCTGACTTCACAGTGGTTTGCCTGGGCACCATAGTGAGCTCAGAGCGAGCCGGAACTACAAAGCGAGACCCTGTCTCAGAAAGAAAAAAAAAAAGAAGACTGACCACCTTCGTGCTTCCCAACTGGTCACAAGAGTGACCAGTTGTGAGAGTGACTCTGATAAGAGCGCTTGTCAGAGTTATCTGGATGCTCTACTTTCCACAGATCAGCAGCTCCTGGATAGTTCTGAAGAATTAACTAAAATAAAATACAGTGCAATACGTCATAACAGAGACCATCTGAACATACTGATCTAATACCAATCCTATGCAAGAGACTGAAACAAATTTCCCACTGCACCCACTTTGTAGGACATGGTCACTCCTTGTCTCTCTAAGAAAGCACCTTCTTGGGCTGGAGATTTAGCTCAGTGGTTCCGGCACCTGCCTCGCAAGTGCAAGGCCCTGAGTTCAATCCTGGTAACCACATAGAATGTTGGGCGTAGTGACTCACGCCCACCAGCCATCAATACAGCATTCCACAGTGCCAGGTATGGTGGCTCACGCCTATAATCCCAGCACTCGGGAGTCAGAGACAGGTGGATTGCTGAGTTCGAGGCCTGCCTGGGCTACATGGTGAGCTCAGGGCCAGCCTGAACTACAGAGCGAGACCCTGTCTCAAAAAAAAAAAATTGTAGATGAATATATCCTATGATATGCTGGGAGTATAATAAGATCATAGTCTATGTTTCCACATCTTCTACTTATAGTCTTTTGCCTTCATTTTTATCTCCCTTCAATGAATACCAAGTTCACCGCTCTATGAGGATGCCTGGAAATTATCCAAGAATTTTTACCAATTTATTAATTATTCTCCCATTAATCTTCTTTCTGCTCTTGAAGTTTTACCTTATAATTCCCAACATTCTTGTTTTTAACTGTGTCCTCCAATATCATTTGATATTTGAGAACAGCATAACACATAATACAGTTCTATTTCTTGGCAACCTGCAATGGCTAAGAAGTTCCAAACCATTATAAAATATAAATAGAAAATTAACCGATTTTCTTTAGGTATTAGGTTACTAATTTATTAATATATCTAAAAGTTGCTAAGTACCACAACCAGGTTTTTTTTTATTTTGGTATATTATATTTGACAATCAAATAATTACACTGCACAGTTCAGAAAGGATGTCAAGATGTAGAGAAAAAAAGAGTTTTATGAAGTTTGACATCTCAGAAAATAATGACCACACTTTGTATAAGAAGTAAAATGTTTTGATAAAAATGATAATTATATTAAAAAACAATGTAATAACTTATTGGAGATGAAATGAATATACCTTGAGGACATACTCATTAGTGAAATAAACAGGTCACAGATGTTTAAATATTGTATCTTTTCTCTGGTATGAGAAACCAAACATGCAAATAAGTTCTAGAATGTATGATGCATACTGTGAAATAAAAAAATATTCAAAAGAAAATGTGGTGTAGGGGTAAGAGATGAGGGGAAAGAAAAGATGTGATGATTAAAAAAAAAGGAAACAGCCAGGCGTGGTGACTCACGCCTGTAATCCCAGCACTCGGGAGGCAGAGGCAGGAGGATTGCTGAGTTCGGAGTTTGCCTGTGCTACATAGTGAACTCAGAGCCAGCCTGAACTACAAAGCGAGACCCTGTCTCAAAAAAAAAAAAAAAGGAAACAAAGATTATGTATATAGGATTATGTATATACAGGGTGGGGTTGTAGATTGGGTAGGGGAATGGAAAAAAATGAAAATTAAGTTGTGTTATGTACTGGTACAAATTATCAATGTTGAGTGTGATCATGATAGGTATATATTATGTACCAATAAAGATTCAAATCTAAAAAAAAAAGAAAGACAAATTGGAAAGCCTTAAGGAGATATATTAGTATATTTTCAGTGTATTATATTTATTAGTAGATACCTGTAGTCTGCTTATTTGAAAGAAAAAAGTCAACATTTACTAACTACTCATGAAAATGTATACAGCATAGCTCTAATAATGAGAAAATAGCATAAAAACATAGCAGTATCCTCACAGGGGAAATATTTCTGTTTTAACACTTGATATTTCAGAGTAATTCCACTGCGGCCTACTTCATACCTATCTGATGCATGGACACTTATTTGCTTCAGTGTATACAATATAAGCAACTATAATTCTATCATTAGGAGGCCATTATACTACAGCCAGTAGTGACTTTAGTTACTGACTGCAAATGATTTGCTTTTTGCATTATTTATTCTGCCTGAAGTTTTTACTTGGATATAATAAAGAATCTAACTCAGGGTGTAGCCTCTGTTCATCAGGGCTCAACTGCTATTCCACGACACTGCCACACTTTGAGGGTGGAGATGATCCTTTCCTAACAGTATCCCAGGACACCTCCATTAACTGTGTGCCAACTGAAAGGACAGCAGAGTTAGCAAATCCTTAGGGAAAAGCAAAAACTCTTTCCTGAAGTTGAGAAATCACACTCAAGAAGATGTTGAATTTCCCAACCCATTGATTCCCAGCAGCATCCTAATCAACATTTTAGAACCATGAACAAGGTGAAAACCTTAAAGTAGTCTTAACTTGTTTTAAGGTTGCACATCAAGTATTTTTACTTTTGGGCTGTTGCTCTTTAATCACAGGTTATTGCCACTAATGGGCAATTTCAGACTAATTAAGGAGGAAAATAGGCTTGTATTACAGAAAGTTCACTTTCTTAGTTCACAAACTGCTTCCCCACGGTCCCTTCCTGGGGATCTGTTCGGTTTTTTCCTGCCTTCGTTAACTGCCTCTGCTCACCACACATCAGTTGTTTTTACTGGCTCTAACCCAGTAATTCCCTTTGAATTCAACCTCTTCTTGTTGTTTTCTTGATGTAAGATTTCAAATAAAGATCTCCATTGCTTTTGGGTTGCTCTATTTATTTCTTTTAACTTGCATGGCACACAGTTTAGGGAAATAAGGGTTCAATGTCACATCATAGCAGCAAAACCAGAATGCCTGATTTGGAGGTCACTTCTCCCCAAGGGATCTGTACGACATCTGTCATGGACAGGGGATGTTTAAAGGGAGCTGGGCTGTTCTACTGACATCACTTTTCCAGCACATTTGAAGAACCATGTGTTTTCTTGGACACTGACAAATTACCTTCTCTGGGCAATTAAGACTTGTGATATTAAGTCAGTAGTTCTTAGGATTCCGGCACCTCAAAATCACAAGCAAGACTTGCTCCCAGAGTCTCTAAATGTATCTGGGAAGGGGATTGAGGATTTGCCTTTTTAACTAGTCCTTAATGTTGTTGACCCCTGTATCTCTATTGTGTAATGCTATAAGGGGAGAGTAAAAGAGGATTTAATTTCCAAATCACTCAGATGTATTTATATTAGATCCAAGAAAAAATAATATTTCTCAACTCTGAGAGCACTGAAGTCTATTTGCTGCTCTTCGGTGACATATTTTGGATTAGAGGCTAATTTAAATGTTTATTATTAGCCATGTGATTAATGTAATGCAGGCTGTATGGTCCTTAATTAGTCCTGTCTTCTATTCTTCATCTTTTCTTACGAAACCTTTGCTAAATATACATTCATTCTGTGTTCTTTAAGCCCTTCCACTTTTGGGTTCTCCTTCCTCCCAGGCTATTTTTGGTGAAATAGCTGTAGAATTTGAGATGAATGCTTCCATTGTAAGTCAAACACTGGAAGGATGATGTAGGTACACAAAGGGCAGCAGAAAAGTTAAATCAATGGAAGCTCATGAGATGAGCACTGGGAATTAATGAGCAATTTCTTCAAGGCCTTCTGTTTTTCTGCTGAAGGATCACATTCTTGGAAACACAATCTGAATCAGGGAAGTTGGTTCACAACCTTATCCTTTGGCCAGGCACCACCCCCTTTACTCTTTGTGCTGGGCACTGAACCCAGAGCCTTTCACTAGCTCTACCACTGAGAGCCCAAAACCACCTTGATATAGAGACAGTCTCACCATGACGGTATTCAATGGTAGAATGACTGATTCTCCTATGTGAAATGAGTGTGCTTTTGATACAAGAAAAAGTCAACAATATTTTGGAGGTCATTTGTAAGAGAAACATTTTGAATTAAAAAGATAAATGTTTCTCTTTCAGAAATCTGATGGCCTTGTATTTTCCCTACTCACTCCAGGAAAAATGATTTTAACACTATTTGCTTTATTTTGTTACCACTCTTTGCATGCTTTTATGAGAACATTTTTATTTATACTAAAATGTACCTTGAGGACACATTCATAAGTGAAATAAGTCAAAGATGTGTAAATACCATATCTTTTCTCTGGTATGAGAAACTGAAGGTGTAAAGAAGTTCTAAAATATATGATAAATATTATGAAATAGAAAATGTTCAAAAGGAAAAGTAGAGTGATAAAGAAGGCAAAGAAAAAATTTGATGGTAAAAAAAGGAAACAAAGCTTATGTGTATAGGGTGGTGTGGTAGGGTGGGCAGGGGAATGGGAAAAAAAAGAATTAAGTGTGTCATGCACTGAGACAGACTTTTAATGTTTGTGATCATGACATGTATATAAAATGTACAAATACAGAATTTTACCATAAAAAATAAAAAATAGAAGCCCCCAAGGATGGAAAACATTTTTGAATTATCAAAAATTGGCACAATGAAAGTTTTTTACTATTAACTAAAAGATTAAGTCTGAATATATATTTTCTTATTTATAGTGGCTAGGAGTGAATATTTGTTAAAAGTTAAAAGAAAATATTATTGAACACTTAGATTAATGGAGACAATAGCTTAATAAGGAACACATTTTCTGCCATTTTAAATAAAATGTCTTAGTCTTAGTTTAATTAGAACTTCTAATACTGTATGTACTTAATCTTGGAAAGAAAAATACACTCAGTTCTTTCTGGTCTTCAAAATTGCCCTAAGTTTTAAAATATTTTCATCTTATAAAACCACTATCAGTCCATTAATAAAATCATGATTTCAATCAACAGATTACTAAGTTACACAAGACCAGATTGTTGGTATAAAAGCTATTATTTGTCTTATAAAAGTAAAATACATAAAATGACTATCTTCAAAAAATTGACCAATAGAATTTAGGTTGCAAGAGAAGGCAAACTTAGAACGGTGGGGAGCAAAATAATTTGAATAATTACATATTTGAAAATCTGGTTGTAATACATCCTTGATTTAATATTTTTACAAAAGCAAAAGTGACAAGCCAATAAAAATATTGGCAACTCAATTTTATGCTGCACTAGAGCAACCAGGAACCCAAGCAAAGACAGATCTGATACACTAATCAAGTAATCTGCTAGATATTAAAGCCAAACTAATTTGTAATTCACCATGGAAAAAAGCCACACCACAGTGATTTTGTTTCAAAATGGAAATAAGCAAATTAGCATGACTTAAAGGGCACAGTTCATTTGGAAAGAATAAATAACAGAAAACAAAGTATTTTTCCTGAGTTTTTTTTTTTTTTTTAACTCTAAGAAAGATGGTAATTTACTCCTTGGGTTCACCAGCTAAAATGTAGAAAATACAGTTGTAAAATAAAGCTAACAAATAGCTACTTTTGTTATTGAAATGTCATTAAATACAGGTTGTCTTACAATACATGTCCCCTTCTAAATTATCCTAAGTTTTCAAAGAAGTAGGTACATAAAAAGATTAAAGGTTGTTTGGTTTCAATAATGTACTTTATTTGAAACAAATTCACATTATTCTAGAATCTATTTCTTCAAAATAACTACTTGAATTTCTCATAGAAGAATTCTAGTTTCCTTTTGGCTAAACTGGAGCAATAATCCCATTAATTTTTTATCTTTCTTTCCTAAAAAAAAAAATTATCACAAATAACCCTTGTCAAGCCATGAATGCAGAACACAGATAATTTTGTAATGTTCTTATAATATATCTGAATTCTCAAATCTCAGTAAGCCTGTCTTTCCCTGTACCAATTATAGAAGAAGTAATCATATTTGTCATTTTATTTTTTGCTGATTTCTGTTTAATAATCCTTGGACATTTAGGCTAACTTGATAAAGGAGAGAATGGCCAAAAACAAAATTAAAAAAA
The DNA here is from genome assembly GCA_004025085.1 of Thryonomys swinderianus. Taxonomy (NCBI): domain Eukaryota; kingdom Metazoa; phylum Chordata; class Mammalia; order Rodentia; family Thryonomyidae; genus Thryonomys; species Thryonomys swinderianus. The sequence goes on along the minus strand of PVIC010000661.1, from coordinate 75,399 downwards.
ATCTAGACATGTTGCTATAGATGGCATCAATCTTTAAAATAAACTCATGAGTCTAGAATTATGTCCTATATTTATGCAAGCTCTTTTAGACCCAAGACTACTTGTTGAACATGGCTTAATTAAAATAGCAGTTTAACTCACTTTTCTGTCCATCTATCTATCTATCTATCTATCTATCTATCTATCTATCTATCTATCTATCTATCATCTATCTATCCATCCAAAATTTAGGAATATTCAAATGGAGCCCAAGGGAAGCCAAACATTTCATCTATTCACTCATCCATCAACTATTTAGTCAGCAGCAAATATAAATAAAAATATTATACTAAGTATGGAGATGTGTCCCTTAGTACTTAACCATTGAGAAACTAAAACCATTTTGTTTTGAAAGCTTTTTATTTTTATTATTATTATTTTTTTTTGAGACAGCGTCTCACTTTGTAGTTCAGGCTGACCCGGAATTCACAGTAATCCTGCCTCTGTTTCCAGAGTGCTGGGATTATAGGCGTGAGCCACCATGCCCTGCATGGTGGTACCAGGGATTGAACTCTGGATCTTGCACTTGTGAGGGCAGACGCCAGAATCACTGAGCTAAATCTCCAGCCAGTGCTTTGAAATCTTTAAAGATATATAATGTACCAATAAAATATACCAATAAAAATTTTTAAAAAATAAAGTGCACGTCTCTGATGTACAGAGGGGATTATAGGCAAAGGGGTAAAAATAACTGAAAGGATTGTATAGATCTTTTAGAAATTGAAAGGGGACCTAGAGATAGAAGGAATGCTGCTGAAGCAGAGGGGAAGCGAGAGCAAAAAAGACTAAGATGTGATATGTATGTGTACCAACTTCTTTCAATGAGTTAATCATTATGTATCATAAACACCTCATAAAATTTTATGTAACAACTGTCTTAAAAATTTATGATATACCTAAAATGGCATTTGGTTATGGGTTACTTTTGTTTAAAATAAGCTAATATATTTAATAGTGTATAAGATAATGTAAAGGGAAAGAAATCTGAACAATTTTTATGGGACAGTGACACTCTGCCAAGTTGTTCTCATGAACACAAACCAGGAAGAGCTCAGAAACAGCCTCCTAGAAGATAAACAGTTAAAAATTTGAAGGCATAGGCATAGCCAGGGATCTTCTGAAGAGAACCCCAGTTATACAAGAAGTATAAGTGAGAATCCATAAGTGAATCATATCGAAAGAAAAAGTTACTGTACAGCAAAAGAAACAACATAGTGAGAAAAAACCTACAGAATGGGAAAAAATTCCAACCATTCCTTAGACAGAGATCTACTATTTAGGATATATAAAGAACTAGAAACTCTGACCCCCCAATAAAAGACCTAATAAAAATATAAAGTAAAATGAATACATACTTCATAGAAATAGTCAATAAATATGGGAAGAAATGGTCTACATAATTGGCCACTAGAGAAATGGAAGTTAAAACAACACCAAAATTCTATTTTACTGCAAAAAGAAGGGCTACCTCAAGCAATTAATAATAACAAATGCTGGTGAGGCTGTGGAGAAAAAGGAACTTTTCCACCTTGTTGATGGGAATGTAAACTAGCACAAGCACTATGGAAATCATTAAGACTAGAAATTTAATTTGAAACTATTTCAACTCTAGGTATCTTCCAATTCTCTGTGCTGAAATTCTGCCCCCCAGGCAGCAATTTTCAGAAGTAAGGTCTTTAAAAGTTGGCTACATCATGAGTGGTCTAATCTTATCAATGGGCTCATCTATCACTGGACTCTAATGGGCTACTAGGATGTGGTGGAAAGTTAGGAGACAGAAAATGGGACCTATTTGGAGAAAGTAAGTCCTTGGTGTTCTATCTTTAAAGGCTATGCCTTTGCAGTCCTCTCCTTCCAGGATCCCATAAGGTAAGTAGTTTCCCCACCATGACATTCTGCCTCACCAGGGGTCCAAAAGCAAAGAGCCTAACCCACCACAATTGAAACCTCTGAAACTTTGAGCTGAAATAAAGCTCTCCTTCATTAAATTGTTTATCTCAGGTTTTTGATGTAATGACAGAAAATGGATTAACACCATATTAGGATGAGGAAACCTAATTAATCATTTCTCTGTTATCTACAGCCTGGAGTAATTTCCTCTCACATCTCTTCCACACTGCAGCAGTCAGCGTCACATACCACCACAAAACACCTGACAGAAGCCACTTGTGATGTAGTGAGAGGTGTATTTTGGTTCACGGTTTTGGAAGTTCAAGTCTAGTATTGATTGTCTTATTGTTCTCAGCCTTTGTCTAGGGCAGCAGGTTATGGAGGAAGGATTTGTCAGAGAGAAAAGTTGTATCTGGAGCAAGAAATCAGAGACAGAAGGAGGTCATTCCTTGGTGTCACAATTCCATGTGAAGACACAATGACCAATTATCATGAACTTCCTGCCTCCCAAAGATTCTGTTGCTTCCCTAAGCATTACTCTAGAGAGCAACCTTTTAGTATATGAGGTTGTGAGGAGCATTTAATACCCAAACTGTAGTATCTATGTTTGCTCTGGCCAGTGAAAAATTAACAATAACAGTCACAGTAATTGTTATGCAATACTTGAAACAAAAGTCATTCAAATCTAATATTTACATATTTAGGCACTGCATTATTTCATTTAATTTTCATAACACATATAAAACATTTTACTTTTATTCTATGCACAAAGTGAGATGCAAGAGATTGAGTAATTTCTTTAGTGGTACACGACAACTAAGTGAAGTACTTTTCTATACATCTAAAGTTTTAGAAAGATATGCTCATAAAACTGTTTATGCACTGTTTATAATTTTAACCCTATATATAAATATGTAAATATATAATATATATATATATATATATATATATATTTTTTTTTATTAGACAGAGTCTTGCTTTGTAGTTCAGGCTGGCCCTGAGCTCACTATGTAGCCCATGGAAACCTCCAACTCAGCATTCCTCCTGCCTCTGCCTCCCAAGTGCTGGGATTACAGGCGTGAGCCACCACACCCAGCACTGTGGTGTGTGGTATTGATTGCCGGTGGGCATGAGTCACCACGCCCAGCATTGTATGTGGTTACTGGGATTGAACTCAAGACCCTGTGCTTGTGAGGCAGGTCCTGGAACCACTGAGCTAAATCTCCGGCCCTCTTAACCCAATATTTTTATACTTAATGCTAAATTTAATTATATGCCATGTCAGTGAGTTTCAAAAGGTAAATGGTTAATTTCAACTTGCTTGTACTAAAGTAAATTCAATCAGATAACAAGTTTGTGTTAACTTTGGTGAACAGTTCCCCCATCTATCAAAAATATAAACAAATAATCTTTAAATTATTTTGACCATTAAAAACTACTTTTACGTTTAAAATTTTCTCTGTTTAAGCCATAGGTACAAAGAAGTAAATCACAAACTAGTGTGTTTACCAATTTACTAATTCAAAGTATATGAAATATGTAATAACATTTTAATAATTTTAACATGAACACACATTATCTCCAGTCTCACAGAGAGTATGAAAAGGGCTGTTAGTTTTATTTTGCATTAAAAAGAAGCTGAAATTTTCCTGTAGGCACAGACTCCAGAGGAAAACAAGCCTCTACTCCACTCCAGATATCTCTGACTTTTGTATGGTGCTCTAAGAAATGAAAAGCTGGTGTTAAAATAATAATTTTTGCATAGATAGGTGGTTAGATCAATAGGCACTTGGAAGGCTGATCTTGACTCAGAGGCTGTTAGAGATGAACGTATCTTGAAAACCATTTAGTTTAAATGCAATACGGCAACATAGACCCTAAAACAGTTTGTTTCTTTGCCTAAGATTTTACTGGTAACTGGAGAGCAATTTTTGCCTATGAACAAATTCCTAAACTTAAATTTAGTATTTTCCTTTGCTAATAAGCTGGAAACCACAAGTTAACTGCACCTCAACAGAAAATATAAAGAAATAATTATCACTTGTTTTTCAAATTGTAAGCAGAATGAGAGTTCCTGATAATAGTACTTTATTATTTTTATTGTAGCTTTATTTTTCCTTTTACTATTTTCTATATTCATTCACTCATTCATTTTATTATTGTCTGCATTTTTTTCTTTAAAGGAAGCTTAATAAGGAAATTCTCATTTAGTATCTGTTTGATATTAGTAAGATCTAAGAAAATGTTTAGATTCCTGGAATAATTAGGCCCCTGGGACATTAGGAAAACTCTTAGCATATTCTTGCTCTGGAATCAGAGATGAACTCGTTCTTACCAGATGTAAAGGACAATGTTGCTAAAGAGACACTAAGAGATGTGGCTGCCACTAGCAATGGAGGGACGAAATGAACTGATGACCAAATCCCCCATGTAGTTGTGTGAGTTGCCTTAGAAATGCACCACGACATGATTAAAAGCACAAACACATTAAGGAAACATCCATGAGAAAAAATAGGGACCGAGCCTTTGTATACTGATTCCCTTAAAAGGATGATGCAATGTAAGGAAGGACGGGAAGAAAGCAGGCGAGGGTCAGAGATGTGTCTGGCTGTTGTGAATTCAGAGATGGTTCAGCAAAGATGTCAGGTGATCCTTAAGCCAAATTTGTCTCTAAAAGGAATCACGTATCTCCCAGGAAGAGGCTTGCCTAGTGTCATTTCTATGGCTTATAAGTGGGTGGGGAGCCCCGAGAAGCATGTGTAACTATGATAATGGATTTCAAAGCACAGCAGTGGAGACCTTGGACAATGCACCCTGTGGCTTATCATCCACATTCTCATGGCCTTCACGAATTATATCCATGGCCTCACACCTACATGATGTCCAAGTACTATGATAGATAAGTGGGTAAGGAAACCATGTAAAAGGCTTAAGCTTAAATTTTGTGCCAGTCTATGAGAATATTGGTTAGAAGTTAAATTAAGGTATGAAAAATGATTTCTTTATTTCTTGTCTATCTGCTTGTTAATTTTATTCTGCAGATAGGAAAATAAAGCAAAGCCAAATGAAATGAAAAGCAACTGCTCTTCAGATTTTTTATTTTCAGGTCAAATATAGATTTGGAGAAGTTGCAAGAAAATCAGTCCACCCACACAGCACACAGAATGTGGGTGAGAATAATGGTGGACATTGATAAATGAATCCATGTTGTTTAGAAGAAAGAGTATGCAGGGTTGTTCTCACAGATGTTAGAAGTGCTCAGTTCTGCAATCTACTTGAAATGGAAGATGGGATAGTTACTACCTTTTGTGAATCTCAGCTTTTCCTCTTATAAAATAGAAATGATGATATCACTTATGCCATAGAGTAGTTAGAGGATTAAAGAAGATAATGTGTTTAAATCACTCACAGTAAGTTTCTAAGGGATAAACTTAATTGGATTTTATTACAGAACCTATTCTATAATGTAAGGAAAAGTCTCTCTAATACTTTCTTCTACTATTAGGACCTATCCATAAGACTGTCAAGAAGGAAAGAATGATGAAATGAAGGAGAAATCTACTGTCCTACAGAAGAAACAAAGCACTGAGTTCAGTGCAAGCTGTTCAGTATATCATAGCTACATCTGCTAGTAGATGTGTGTGTTTACGAAGTCTGGCTCAGTTTCAGACAGATCATGTCCACTGAGCATCTCAGTTACAGTACAACTACATCTGCAATCATGTTCATGATTATGTGTAGTAGGGGAGGGTAAGGGTCTCTTCATTCTTCGTGTAAACTGGCTTGGTGGTAAGTTTCACAGGGCTGAAATCTGCTCTTCAGTCATTTACTGAGTCTTGCAAGATTTGTGTGTGTACATGGCTAATACATCACATATGAACAAAGAAAGCTATGCAAGACTTTGGCTGGAAAAGGAGTATTAAAAATAGGCTGTAGGTACTGACAATGAGTGCCAAGAAAGGAAGAAAAAAGAGACAAGACAATGAAAATAGTTCAGCAGTAGCTGGGAAGTAGCAGAGCAAAGCAGGAGGAGCAAATGACCACAAAACCATGTTAGGAAGACAACAAGCAGTTGATGGAGTCGGTAAGAATGTGGACATAGTACTCAGGCACACATTTCAGATATCTGACTGGCAGAAGAGCAGAGAATGTACTGGAGGGATTTGAGATCTGAAAGAGGGAAATGGGCTAGCTGGCATAATGTGAACGAAGTGAATGATGAAAGATTGAACTACACAGCAGCAATGAGACTGAAATGGAGAGGATAAACTTTAGACATGCTAAGTACAGTAGTCCTGACCATGGTCACTTCGTTGACTGTGGTTTGGGGAACAGAGAGCTATGAGCCGATTATGACACCCTCAGGAAGCTGGCTGGGAAGGATCGGGTAACCAGAGACACCGGCCACGAGGTTAGTGAAAATAGGAGAAGGAATGGATGGAGGAAATCAGGGAAGAGAAGGCGATGAGTTCACACAGAAAGAAAATGTAAGTTTTTGGGCCGGAGGGTTAGCTCAGTGGTTCCGGCGCCTGCCTCGAAAGCGTAAGGACCTGAGTTCGATCCCCGGTTACCACATATAATGCTGGGTGTGGTGGCTCATGCCTGTCATCCCAGCACTCGGGAGGCAGAGACAGGAGGATTGCTGAGTTCGCGGCGGCTTGCCTGGGCACCATAGTGAGCTCAGGGCCAGCCTGAACTACAGAGCAAGACCCTGTCTCCAAAAAGCAAAAAAAAAAAAAAAAAAAAAGAAAATGTAAGTTTTTGCTTTTGTTGTAGTGGTGGTTGATTTTCCCTACTCCAAGAATTTAATCTCTTGTAACCTCAATTACTCTAACTCAGAAATGGAAATCCTATTACTTTTTTTCCAATCTGAAAGCAAGAATCTCTACAAAGTCTCCATAATACAAGGAAGGAGAAGGAAAAGGTGGGTGGGAAAGAGGAGGAGGAAACACCTGAAAAAGTCTTTGTATAAAACAGAAAAAGCTTTCAAGTGTGTTCCATGTGTGGAACTCATTAAGTGAAAACATACTGACAGTTTCATAGGCGCGCAGAGCTGAAAGACACCTCAGAGATCGTGTCATCCGGGCGAGCAGTTCCACAGATGAGACGACAGGGGTGCAGAGAGGGCGGGAGACTTGGCCGGGACACAAGAGAGCCTGTCACAGGCTGTGTCCCAGTGGCTCTGCCGCTGCGTCTGCTGACCACCCTCAGCTATGACCTCAGCAGAGGCGACTAAAGACGAGGGCATGGAAACGGTGCATGAGAACCTGCTCCACGGCACCCAGGATCCCTAGGGACACTGAAACGCTGCAACAGCATGCTGCTCGACCCCTCAGAGAATGCCACGTGCATGTGCAGTACATGTGTGTCAAACCTACAGAAAAAACGACAGTACTTGAGTCTGCCGGAGTGTGCTGGAGCTCCATGAGGGGTACCTGCGTTTCATCAGTGAGGACACCTGTGCAGAGAGACACCTGTGTACAGAGATTTTAGCCGTGACCACAGAGCTAACACCTGGGGAGCCAGGATGTTGAAGACTATTAATCTGGTTCCAGGGTTTATTGCTTGGACATGTTAAGGAATTGTCACTCAGTCACTTTTTTCTATTGGTCTCCAAATGACAGAGCTAATGAAACACTGGGACAACACTGAAAGCATTCCTAAATGCCAGACTCAGGAATACTGGGGAGGCCCACAGCAAGGGTGACCAGCACGGGCTGCAGTTAAATCCCTCGATCGGCTTAGGTAGGAAGCAAGTCTGGCTGAAGCTAAGTGACTCACAGAAGAACGTCAGGAGCAACGGGAGTGCGCGGGTCAGTGTGACAGCACAACTTCCCGGCTGGCGGCCGTGGCCGAGGGCGGAGCTGTGGGCTCGGGGTGGGTGGGGGTGATACAAGTTCACATCCGAGCTGAGGTCGAAGTAAATGGCACCCAAATACCATTCTCACAATTAATGCCCTCGTGATCTCCAGGGCAGTGCTCTAATTGCACCCTACATTTTGCCTATCTTGCTTCTAATTTGAAAATAGTTTAACTCTTCTCTTTAAAGCCTTGTTTGCATTGGTTTTCATGATGAATTCACATATAGACACAAACTAATCTTTATCCTAACTGGTGAATAATAAAAATCAGTAGATAAGAGAGACAGTATCTTTTGCCAAAGGAGCACTGACCACCCCAGTTCATTTTTTTTCTCTTTTACTCTATTTTAAGTTTTTCTTCAATTCTTTGTCACATACTGGGTGGGTGGGGACTAAAGACATACTGCAGGGGTCTCTGCCATGCAACCATGTTGATATTTGAATCTCAACCCAAGCATTATAATAAGCCAATGAGTAACTCTGCAGCATGTATATTTACAGTATTATCTACCTGTATAATTTACATAAACTTTTGATGATCTCTAAGGCAATCCAGGCAAGTCACATACACATAAAATATTCTTAATAGAACTGCTAAATGACAAATACAGTTGCTTTTTAAAAAGTGCCCAATTTATCTCAAGTAACTGCTACTAGATGGAAGTGAAATCGACCTCCGTATGAAGTGAACGCATCATACGATCAGCAGTTCCAGTGTAATATTCTACTCACTCTACGGTCTGTGCCAAAGTTACCTTCTGGACAACCGAAACAGAGCTGGGAGGACAAACGGTCAGGGTGACAAAGGAGACGTGTGAGCCAGAAAATAAGAGCTTGTCTGCTTTCTCTCCTTGCCCCTGATACTCATCTCTTTTGCAGCTTCAGGGTGCCACCGTTCTAGGAAATCGATAGCACCACGGTTCTTCAACAACAGGCCCTTCTTCCAGGATACTGTATGGCATGATGAAAGATGAGTAGAGTCTGAGTCCCAGTGTGCAGGACTGAGCTGGCTTGTCCTGCAAGACGACAGGCTGAGACAGCACGGTGCTCTGGGCCTTGCCCCCATGGTGAGCACCAGGGAAGGACAGAACCTGAATTTTAGAAATGGTGAACCTGTCAACTAACTGAATGAAGGGATAGGAAATAGGCAAGCATTAAAGATTCAGGGTTTTTCCCCACATACTCCATCTCTCATCCTGTCTCTCAACATCAATCTTAATTTGAAATGGTCCACCTTGTATGGGGCTTCCATCTGAACTGCTTCTAAATGCTAAAATAAATTAGGCTTATTTCTTGGGCTACATGGCTGTTGACATGCTGCCCAAATGAACAAAAATATTTCACTTGGCCTACTTTACCATGAAATAGAATGATATTTCAAAAACATTCCCTTTAAATTATCCTAGGGTACAAAGACAAAATACTCACTTCAATTGTAACATATGAACAACATTAAAATGACATATGAAGGATATTAAAGCACATGTATAACAGTCGCCATTTGGAAATGATAGTGGGCAAATGGTTGCATGACAAAAAAAAATCCAAAAAACATAGAGATTTAACTCAGAAAAGAAACAACCCAAATAAAATAATATCAGTGTTCCCTCATTTCACTATAATCAGAAGTAGAGTCTTTCTACTATACTTTTCAAAAAGAAATAGTTGCACAAAGCAGTATAAGGCACATCAAAATAAAGAGACTCAATTAGTTTTGAGAAAAGACCTAAACAGAGATTTTTAAAAAGAGGCATTATTTGGTAAAATTGTAACTGCAATGATTTGTTGTTGTTGTTGTTGAAAGACTTCATAGATTCCCATAGCATTGGTGTGAAAGTTTGCTCCTAAATCCCAAGGCAAAAATCCTTACAAATCTATGATAAAATCACTGAGCTTCCACTAAGCCTTCTTTTACTTGAGGGTTAATAAGATAAATATTGAGGATAGCCAGATTATTATGAACAGATTTTTGGAAGCAAAGTGGGAAGAATGACCACATGTTCAGGTTCCAAAAGATGCCCTTTGCAAACTATTCTCATAAGAGATATTTTAAATTTCCTATCACAGTCCACCATTATTCTCTTTATCAGAGAAGCCATGAAGCAAACAGAACACATGCACACACAGTCCAGGAACAGTACTATACCTGCAAACAAGGGATTTGTCAAGCCTGTGGGCCTGGTCACACTTGCCCCATGATCTGCAATGCTCTCTTGCTTCTTATCTGACTTTCAGTCCAGCCGCTCGCTATGGTTGTTAGAATGCATTTACTAGAAACTTCTAGTCCTTTCACCTTCCTTATACTCTTGCCTCTTCACCTCCGAGAAGTCATCTGTCTGGCATCCAAAGGCTTCTGTAGTTCACGACCCAGGCTGTGAAGATCACCTTCCCACTGCACACTGTCTTGGAAAATAATGACTGCCACCCACAAAGAAGCCAAAGGTAAGATCTGCACCACCCTCTTCAGGACAGACAAAGCTACTCATGGGCAGTCCAAATCCATCTGAGCTTACTAAAGTTCTTAAGTGTCAAACACATGACAGCATGAATACCATCAGGAGGAGAGTGTGGCAGCATGAAGACCACATTTTACCTAATGCTCAGCAGGCTCCTTGCTGTGTGGCTCCATTTTCTGCCTGGACCTCCAGTTTGCCTCTGTTTTCCTGAGCCTACACTCTTCTCATTAATTCCCAGTGTGTCCTTTGAAGTCAGATTTTGTAGTTTGATGCAAACATTCCTGACTGACATATCTTCCAATGTCTACCGCACCCAAATCTATCTTTCCAAATTAAAACTACTTCAATCCGCAAGAACGGTCAACAACAAAGGATGCTAATTCAAGACACCATGTCAGTGGCAAAGTGGACAGACACCTGGAATGGGATGAGTTCTGCTTCTGAGTCTCAGCTGTACTTGTAAGCTTTGTATGTCCTTTGTAGGTAATTTTCTTTGTCAGATGATAGGCTATCAGGAATATTGTCCTGTTTTGATTTCACAATTCCCAAATGGCCCAACTTCTGTTAACTATATATGCTCAGCTATGGATAGTTTCAAATTCTGAATTTATTTTGGATACAATCTAGGACTCCAATTATAATATATGTTTTAATGCATTTATCAGTCTCCACTTCTTCTTGTTATATAAGATGACAGTAATAGATTAATGGAAGAAGTAAAAGCCACCATGAAATTTTGTCCATGTAAAGTGTTGTAATTGATTACTTAGAAATACTTCTCCAAGTTTTATCACCCAAAGGACAGAGAATTTCTATGTACTTTTTGCTTGCCTTCTTTCTAAATTTTTTCCCTTTAGGGATTATTTTGCCCTTTGTACATGGCATCAATGTAAACTTTTCTCTCCAAAGATCCCTGTAATTCCTGCTTCAGCTTGTTCTAATCCATGTGAGATGAAGCTAGGTTCAGTAAGGTGAATTTCTACTTATCCAGGAAAGAAAGTTACAGTTACAATTCATTGTGCAGAAATTAGAGCATCACACCCTCCTTAGTAAGGTCACAGTACGGCAAAGTGCCTCTACTGAATGGCAGGTACTAAGCTAAGCCCTTTGGATACATTGTCTTATTTGATTTTCATAATATCCATATTATATCATCATCACTGTCTCTGGTGAAAACCATGAAGGCCAGAGTGACAATGTGTTCATGCAAAGTTACACCACTCCATTTTACTGTGTGTGTCCATACACTTAGATGACCGTATTTTCTAGTGAAATTACCTCTTCATAAAAAATTATCACTTTATAAATTTTGATTCAGTCCTATTCATTCCACATGACCCAGATCAAGTGACTACTTCTCTAAGCAGCCTCTCTCTTTCCTCATGTGGAACTAATTGGCCCCTTAGTTTAATTCCCCTATCACTTTATTTTCTCTCTACATATTCCATACCTCTCCCACCCTAATCAGACATGAAGTTTCCTGGGGGCTCACACTGTGGTCTCCTCCTCCCCATGTGCCCTCTGCAGACTGTGCCCCTCTGTGTTAGGTTCGGCTGCTGTTCCCACGTGTGCTGCCTGGACACACTGTCAGCACATCCTGTGGGATGGGAATATGGCCGTCAGACACTGGCAGTCAGAGGCCACCAAATCTCTACTTACTGCTCATCCTCCATGGTAGCGCAATCTGTGTACATGCTCTGTCTGGGGAGGATTTCCCCTCTGAGTCTAGAACAGTCCTATGCATATGCTTTATCAGTTCAAAGAAGAGGATCAGCAGCTCCCATTGACAAATTAAATACCAATCGATACCCAAACTCGATATTAATATAGCACCTTTGAAAATGGTGCTCTGAATATTACAAACTAAAATATAATCACATATTAATAGAATACATTAATAGAATTCATGATCTACATTATGAAAAAATGTGTCCTAAGGCTGGAGATTTAGCTCAGTGGTTCTGGTCCCTGTGTAGCAAGCACAAGGTCCTGAGTTCCATCCCCGGTAACCACATACCACAAGGCTGGGTGTGGTGAATCAAACCCACCAGCAATCAACACCACATACCACAGTGTCAGGTATGGTGTCTCATGCCTATCATCCCAGCACTGGGGTGGCAAAGGCAGGAGGACTGCTGAGTTCGAAGCTTGTCTGGGCTACATAGTGAGCTCAAGGCCAGCCTGAACTACAAAGCAAGACCCTGTCTCAAAAAAAAAAAGAAAAAAAAGGGCCGGAGGTTTAGCTCAGTGGTTCCGGTGCCTGCTTCACAAGCGCAAGGTCCTGGGTTCGATCCCCAGTGACCACATACAACACTGGGCGTGGTGACTCACGCCCACCAACAATCAATACCATATACCACAGTGTGGGGCGTGGTGGCTCATGTCTGTAATCCCAGCACTTGGGAGGCAGAGGCAGGAGGATTGCTGAGTTCGAGGCTTGCCTGGGCTACATAGTGAGCTCAGAGCCAGCCTGAACTACAAAGAAAGACCCTGTCTCAAAAAAAAAAAAAAAAAAAAAAAAAAAAAAAAAAAAAAAAAAAAAAAAAAAAAAGGTCCCAAGAGTGGCTTGTGACATGTTGTGTAAAAGAATAATGAGGAAAACAACTGTTAAGGATGTGTCTTCCTTGAGCTTTCCCCCACCTCCCCTTCACCTCCAGGCAGCCCAGAAACATAAGTTTCAACAACCTTTGTTCTATGGTCTGCTTTTCACACGAGGAAAAGTGTCCTCAACAGTGTCCTGAGGAGAGAAAAGATCATTTTTTCAAAGGAAGAAAGGACAAAAGGAGATGTGAACATATTTAGGTTCTTGAACAGAATTGTTCATCGAGGGGAAAGGGAAGGCCTCTCTCCAAATCTGTAAGGGTCCTGTATAAAGTGGTATAAAATATTTTGCAGCCTGAAGGAAACTCTGGCTTTGATGGACAAAAGTGTGTCACAAGCAAAAATGATACACAACTGTATGTGTTTGTCCAACCCTAGGGGGACTAAGAATGCTCTAGAGTCTCACAACCCAGCAACACGACTGTGTGGGTTAGTTCCTGCCGGTGAACAGTTCACAAGAGCACAACAGTGTCCCTTTCACCAGTCCTGAATACTTCAAGTACACACAAGCTTCTACAGATAAACCAGCTATGCAATTGTTCATTTTATTGGAAGGATGGTTTTATACCCCTGAGATGTTGTTTTAGTGTTGGTTTCACACAGTTTATGAGTAGAAGCCAAAAATTTAATTCATACCCACTGGGTGAGATTTTTTGATATTGTGACAATATTTCAACCCCAAACCACAAATCTCAATGGTTTATGACATCCATCCCAAACTGATACATAGAGAGGAAATAAAAATGTGACCAAGTGCCACAGTGTCATGACCAACTAAAATATAAGTAAGGATGCCAATAATTAATTCTCTCACATATGCACAGTGGCACAGGCTAGTCCCTAAAAAAACTTAAAATCTATCTCAGAGACTGTTAATAATATCAGAAAATTACAGACTCTGACACACACAGAATATACCACAAATTAATTTAATCATCTCATCCATCAATCTGAATAATCACTGAACAAACTATTCAGTTTCTCTGTCCAAAGAGAATACATGATGTTGTATAATAATGTGAACATTTATTAGTAAGGATTGAACACTTGCCTGGATGGTTTTCCAGTTGATTAATTTACACAATTTCTTTTCTATGTATTTAAAATTTTTTCTTTGTTAATAGAAAGAAATAGATTTTTATTATAACACTAGAAAATAATGTAGCATAGTTTTTCAATAGATGGAAGGAAAATGGATTACTAAAGAGATCACTGATTATTTGATTTCTATTTTCCTGTTGTATTTTAAACTTGCAATTAGATTATTTGAACTATTCTGTAGTCTACTAAATTAGCTTAGCATTATAACATCATTTTCCTGTTAATTACTAACTTTTAAAAATATTTAAAAAGACAATATTTCACTCAAGGTTTAATAGTTCAACACTTTTTTTCTATTAAACGTTGCTAATCAACAAAATAATCCAAGGCGAATTTCAACTATTGTGCTAGATTGCAGTGGTGAACCTATGGCACATGGGCTACCTACAGCAGGTGGTTTGTATCACTGAAAGTTCTAAAAGTTTCACCAACACTGGGCTAGCTAGATAAGAAAATAATTAAATTTACTCCCATGATTCATCATTTTAGTAGTGTGGAACTCTCTGGTGCTGATTAAAATCATTTAGAAACAATATTTGTCAGACATACAATAACAAAACATTCTTTAAGTGAGCCAGGATACTGATGTTTATGAGGCACTGAACAGGAATCATAAAGAACTTCTTGAGTTCACCTCACTTTTTTTTTTTTTTTTTTTTTTTGCCAGGGGTCGAACTCAGGCCCTTGTGCTTCCAAAGTAGGGACAGTACCACTTGAGTTAAAACTTTGGCCCCTATAATTACACTTTTACTGAACATACTGTTGACTAAATGAGTGTGTTCTACATAGTCAACAGCTGGGGTTTGTCACCTAAATATGGTAATTTGTAGAGACTCCATAAAATTTTATGTTTATGACTTTACGTTCTTGCCCACAGAAGGACCAGTGTTTTCACCAAATTTTCAAGAAGTCGGCAACCTATGAAAAACTATTAAATGCAGCATGTACCAAAAATTTGAAATTTTTATTGAAGATATCAACCCCATTGTCTCATTTTATTTTTGAATGCAATTAAAGCTAGTTATTTTTACTCAAAATGCTTGCAAAACACTGCTAACCTCAGTTTACCCATCAGCTCTCAACCTTTTTTCTTTGATGAAGCATGTGTGGCAAGCGAAGTTCACACTAAACACGCTCATAGGTCTAAGTAAACAGTTCAGCAAGTTGTGTTTTCCCAAAACCTAACAAGTTCAAGACTTAGGAGTTCCAGCTACAATTGTTGCTGTGAGCTGAGGACCAAGGCAAGAATTATGACCTTAAACTACCCTCTGGAAGGACAGAGGGTCCTTTCTTAATTTGAACAAAGGTTCACATGAGCTTGCGACAATCATGGATACACAGAGAGAACTGACTTTAGTTTACATGCTTCTTCCAGCAATAAAAGGGAATTGACCTCTTTATTAACACTCAAGAAAGTCAACATATTTTATTATTACTCCTAATTGTAAGACACATACACACACACACACATTTTCAATTCATTTAAAAATGTAGCCACTTTGCTATCATTATTCCATTATGCATGGTAACATATGGGAATTTGTGACATATCTCATAATACAGTTAGGAGCAAAGGCATTACTATAAGGAAAAAACAGATGACTACAGATTTTAGAAGTTGCTCATTCATTTATATTTATTTGTTTCCAAAAGTTCTAAGGCAGTCCACATACTTATATACAACTGGAACAGAAAAAATAGCAACATAACATGAGATTTAAAGTAAAAATATATGAGAGAACTAAAATAAAAAAGGAAATGAAAATAAAGATAAGATAAATTCACTGAGATTGGACACAAAAATATACCCTAAAATGAGATCCACTGGCTAGAGTTTGGTTATGAATTTACATTGTTTTATAAGACAAAAGTCAAACCTGCAAATAGGAACTGTTTTCAAGGAGAATATCCACGTCCAAAGCTACCAGCATTTGATGTAAAATGGTAACTCCCAAATCTACTTATTTGATCCATAACATGAAGTCAGTCATTCATCACAGTGGAAGCAGATGTAATTTTGGAATCAAGACCACCCAGAAATTCTTCACAGTGCCCCTCAAAGGTGGGCACTGATATGGAAATATACTAAGTAGAACCATATGTTTCTATTTTTTATTGTTTTATGTTTTCCTTAAGGACTATTTGTTTGATAATATGTCAAAATTCAAAAAATATATACTTTAAGTGAAAATAGGATAATATAGTTTGGTTATACAGTTTTTGGCTGGCTCGTCTTAATCAGAGGGAAATGGCTGTTTGTTTAGATGTAAAGTTTCACACTGGTCATCTGCTTGCAGGATCCTGTCCCTCTGTAGGAAAGTTTTGTGCAACTAACAAATATCTTTCCCTTAGGTGGGCCCTTGCTTTCCAGCATGCAACCAGCCACATAGCTGCTTTCAATGAATTCTGATACTTTCTAGGCGCCTTTCATCTTCTGAGTCTGTAATTCCCAGACTGGGAGTGCAGGGGATTCACTGCAATATTGATTATGCCCAAAGCAGGCTCTAATTGGTACAGGCTGTCAGGAATTAGACCCACAACTGGCTTGTTTATAGAAATGAGTCTGGCCAAAACCTACATGCATAGTATCTTGCATCCAAATTCTGTTCCCACAATTAAAATCTTCTTAACAAGAAGGACAATGTTCTAATTACAACCATATATTTTGTCTATTCTGTTCCTAATTCAAGAATGCTTTGTCTTGCCTTTTACAAGGCTGCTTACATGAATTTCCACAGAAACCACGTGACTGTATAGCTCCTCACACAGTCCTGCCCTTGCACATAAACTGCCTCTACGCAGACTGATTTCCAGTAAAAATCAGGGGCTGGGACTGGCCAGAGCCTCTGTCAGTTGTACTGGCGTTGGAAATCCTGACTCCCAGCTTTTTCCCTTAAATCAGTCTTTTAGTTTTGCCCCCCACCTTCAGGCCTGTGTCATCTACTGGGCAGGAGCCTGGAGCCTTCTGAAGGTTTCCAGTAACGTCTCAGGGGTCCCCAGTGTAGGACGATGGCAGCTCTGTATCTCTTGTAAGGAATTCTCCCTAAATATTGTTTCTCTTGTCATATTTTCATAGGCATTTTGAGGTAATGACTTCAAAAAAATATCCTCTCAGAAGTACCTCGAATATATCTATTGCATAAATGTTACTGAACGACTAATGGTTATACAGAAAAGTAAGCAGGCAATAGTCAGCCTCTATCTGTGAAAACTAACGAAGCCCACCTTAGTTCTTCATGGAAGTAGATTAAAGAAAGACAATTATGTTTTTTAACAGAGTATACTTGCCAGCTTGTAAGAATATCATCAACTGAGTATCTGAGTGCAAAAAGATACTTTTATTTCTTCTAATCTCTATTAATGTGTAAGTATGCATATTTTGTTCACTTGAGCATAAAAATAGCAAGAGGTTATTGCTGTTGAATCTTCAGGAAAACTATTTCATATACAGTACTACTAATCTCAAAATGTTATGAAGATTCAAATATTTTCATCTTATGATCGGATCTTCTATCATGAATTCAATAGAGTACAAGAAAGCAGATGGGCTGGAGGGTTAGCTCAGTGGTTCCGGCGCCTGCCTTGCAAGCACAAGGACCTGAGTTCGATCCCCGGTTACCATATATAATGCTGGGCGTGGTGGCTCAAGCCTCTAATCCCGGCACTCGGGAGGCAGAGACAGGAGGATTGCTGAGTTCACGGCGGCTTGCCTGGGCACCATAGTGAGCTCAGGGGGCCTGAACTACAAAGCGAGACCCTGTCTCCAAAAAGCAAAAAAAAAAAAAAAAAAAAAGCAGAACTTCAACACAATCAAAAAAGTAAAAATAATAATTAATAATGGAATAGCCATATGCAATAACTAAAAATAGATTGAATCCATCAGATCCAATTGCTTTTTATTCGTCAACATGACAACAGCAATTGAAATGGATGAAAAATTATAAGATGTAGTGTAATTACATAATTAAGGTGATAAATCAAATCTGTACCTTTGTACAGTGGGTAAAATTGTATATAGGAATTATGTCATATACTGGTACAAATTTCCAATATTGAATGTTATCATGATGTGTATATACAATGTACCAATAAAGATAAACATTAATTTTTAAAAAATTGTATATAGGAATGTTAAAACACATTTGTAATATATGAGCATTTTATTAAAACTGCAGAAGCCCTATAGCTCCACAGCAGTTTTTACCTGCCTACTTTATCTTTTCCATAGTTCTTATCTTTATCTAACATATTACGTATTTTACTTATTTTTCTAAATTATTGCCTAACTCTCCCATGAAATTTTCAACTCCATTAGATAGGAATGATATTTCCACTTCATTAAACCAGAAAGTGTATATCTTTAGCAGTAATGCTTCTAGAAGTTAGTACATACTTGATAAGCATCTGTGAAGAAATGGAGTAATTTACAGTCAAATTTTCTTTAAAAAATTATATACTTCTAAACCAAATACAGACAATAGACACATTAAATAGAGGTTTTCCAATGGAAGATGTAATTTCCTATATTGCTTTTCTGTTGAGATCTTTATGGTAATTATGGCTTTTGTTCTTCTCTACAATAATTTCAATATAATTTTATCTCTGAGATTTCTCACCAGACCAAACAATAAAAAATGAATACTTTTAGGAAAGGGAGTTCTAATAAGATGAATCCTCCATGGTCAACACTTTGTGGGAAAAAGAAATATCTATATCTTACAAAAATACATGACAAGCAGATAAATATTACAAATGATGTCATCTTATGTCACTGGATATCTGTATTGATCTTAAACAGGAAAAATGTATTTTTTTTTGAGACAGGGTCTTGCTTTGTAGTTCAGGCTGGTCCTGAGCTCACTATGTGTCCTGGGCAAGCCTCAAACTCACAGCAATCCTCCTGCATTTACCTCTAGAGTGCTGGGATTACAGGTGTGAGCCACCATGCTTAGCATAAAATATATCTGTTTCTGTCACTTGGGTTGCTAAATTTTGTCATGACAATGGGTTAGAAACTAAACTATATTTTTCACTATGACAGTTTCTTCATATATGAACTATTAAAATGTCCAGATTTATGAGCTGTTCACAAAAATCATAACAAACAATGAGAGAAAGAAACAGCTGGTAGGAAAGACAAGCAAGCAGTTAGTGGGTGCTTTCATGTCACATTTGTGTCCAGAAGACACGTTTTGGCCACCAACAGTCATATTAAACCTCAACAAGAATTCAACAGACTCCAGTTGCTTGAACCATTAAAAAGTTTCCTTTTAAGGCTGCTCCTCATGTGTCAGTAAGTTTATGCCTTGAAAATGGAACTTCTGAAATCATGGATAGAAAATGAAGATAAAAGGATGACCAAGAAACATATAACTCAGTGCAGTTATATGTTTAGACTTACCTGCTAAAAACTCCTTATTTAGCCTAGTAAAGTGCTGACCATTAGTCTTAGCAACTTGCCTTCATTAATAAACTTTGTAATTACTATATTATCAGACACTCAACTCAGTATGGTTGAAATCTGTTTCTGAATCAAAATTCTTAAATGAATGAAAAACTTTTCCTGCTAATTGAAAGGTACCAAAAATTTATGTTGTACTGCTCAGAGCATACCAAGTTCTTGCTAGACCTTGATAAATCTGATTAACTGATAGGTTAGATATCCCTAAACCTAAAAATCATCTTCCCTCTTCATCAGCACGCTAACCTGGACTGACTCACATAAATTCTCCAAACCCTAGCAACCTCATCTGTCAGTGGAACTAATGATGGTATCAGATTCAGTGTTGTTGTAAAGTCTGAATGAATTTTTGATATACTGTCCTTTGCACTGTCTGGTATATAAGTGTTGGCTATAATCAGTAGATATCAGTATGGAATGTGTGACACTAATTTTTCAACTTGGTCATACTTTTGGATAAGCTTAATTCAAATGGTGAAGACAGGGACTTCACACAAAAGTAGGAAATTATTTGATCCGTTCAACAAGTTGTGATGAAGATGACCTTACTGTTTTTTTTTTTTTTTCCCAGTACTAGGGAATCCAACTTGGGCCCTTGTGCTTCCAAGGTAGATGCGGTACCACTTGAGCTAAATCCCCAGCCCTTCCTGGACTATCTTTAACTGCTCAGATCTAAAGCTCTTGGCAGCCACTGAAGAACTTAGGAAAACAACTACTTCTAAGTCGTGTTCCACTTTCTGGGTTTATTTCTCACAAATGCTAGATAAATTCAAGCAAAAGTCAACAAAATATGTTGTCCTGAATAACTGGAAGGCCAGTTTATTGATTGTTCTTGTTTAATGATATCCTCAAACCCAGGGACATTCCTTTGAGTTATTCTAACAGAAAACTACTGGGAAGACTCTAATTCAAACTTCTCATTCTAAAATGTTCCACCACAAATACTGCAAAGTGACCACCTATAACCCTCCCACAGACACTGCCACTGCCTCTTTTCTAATTTCTTCACTCCTATGAATTTACTCCTAAGAGCTGCTCCTCCTTCTGAGAGATAATCATCATCTCCTTTTTTGAAGTAACTCCAGTGAAGAAAGAAAACTGAAGGGAATAGAATGGAGTGGAAAGGAAGAGAACAGAAGAAAACAGAAAGGAACAGAATGGAAGGGAATGGAAGGGAACTGAAGAGAACGGAATGGAAGCCCAAATGTTCAAACCTTGCCTGATGTTTCCAAATGACAATGGAGATCTAAATGTAATACCTACAGATTCAAAGTGGTCATTTTCTATAAAAAGACCGTCCTCCTTGTTATTTTTGTAACTATATCAAAAATGTCTGCCTCACCTTTTCAATATTTCTTTTGTGTCACTAGAAAAAAATCTTACTATCCCAGTACATAGTCAAACATTCATTTTACTAGGTAAGCTTACTGATAGTAACAACCTCATAGCATGAAGAATAGTTTTAATTAATAATAGTTCCTGCTGAATTAATTGAAACAATTAATACAGGATATGGTCAAGTAATGTCTGATAATGATAGTGACCCTATATTTTTGGGGAAAAAAAATCTAACTTCCTATAGTAGTAGCAGTATATTTTAAATACTGGCACCAAAAATGTAAATTTAACTATAAAAGTAAACCATTTTAGTTCTGATTATTAACAAGCTGATTTTAATGAATCATTACTTATTTTATTAAATTATATGAATATAATAATGTGTTCATTAATCATACTTATAATTACCTCTTCAAATCCTGTGATTTTTTCTTAGCTATGTTTATTATTTATTCTTTCAGAAACAAGGAAATATATGGAGAAACTTTCAGACATCAAAGTATGTATCTAGCTAAAGATAGAAAACCAATCACCATTCCTCTATTCAAATACAGTAGCAATTGCACTATCAGAAAAATGCTTTTGACAGACTCCAGGACCACTGTGGGCACTGTACTCTTCTGTTAGTTATTACTGACAAACTGGGCATTTTCCATATGTTTAAAGTTATACTAGAAATTATATGTGAAAGCTTGAAAGCCTGTGGTTTATATCAAGTGTAATTTATGTCAAACAGATTTGAATGTGAATTATTTCATAAATATGTACAACTATAATACAGGAGTTAAAAAGCACAGGCTTTCTATAACTGACCAGCCTGGATTTAAATCTGGGTTTAGCTTTTTACTATATGAGTTTCCTTGAACAAATTACTGAACCTTTCCATGCCTCAGTTTCCTCAATTATAAATGGAAAGGAAGATAATGGCTACTTTATAGGGTATTTTGTTAGGAGGCTTTAAGCATATTAATTCATATAAAATACTTACGGTCTAGATCATAGTAAAGGCTTGGTTACTATTTGCTATTTTTGAGGAAAGGCAATTAAACGAACAAAATTCATGGAAGGAAGAGAGTCATGCACGATGACTGCATATCCACTCATTGCCACACCGGCGCTCACTGTTCTGCATGGATCGCCATAAATGGTTTCATAGCTATCCTATAGAAAACCATAATTCCACCCACATATAGAAGCCAAAATTGAGACAGAATGAGTTGGAGTTAGGTAAAGAAACAAAATGGCCATATAAGAACCCGTGATTAGGGTACACTTATCTGCTACCCTGACTTTCCACATTTCCTGATAGGTGTAGTCCCTTTTTTTTATAAGACTTGTAATTGCCTAATATTAGAAACCAATAAGTTTTAACTGGAATATAGATATAACTGCTATAAAAATCACCATTGTAAGAAGCAGACTAAAGCCCAGAGTTTAAGTAAGTTGTCTGAAGCTCTGTATCCTATTCTTTTCCTTTGGCTGTGTCTGTCTGTTTGTCATTCTCTTCGAAGGTTAAATGTTAAAGCCATTATCTTGGCCATTATTCCTGTTTGACAGCAATTTGATGAAGACATATGGAGCCCATGAAATGAGGAATGAAATGGACAGTCACTAGGGAAAGTATGAGCCAAGTTCTCAGACTAAGATAAAAGGAAGAGCTGTATTAATGTTGTGTGGGGGTGGGGGTTAAGTTTCACTTGGAGAGGAAACAAACAGAGAAAGAGGTGCTGTTGATGTGTGAAAGGAATCGCTAGATTTCCTACACCTCCTTCTAAAGGACTTACAATCTCTCTGTTTCCTATATCATCAACATTTTCCTCCCTTTCAGCCCTTTCCTTTTCTTTCTGTGATAAAAATGATCTAAGTTTTTCAGACTCCGAGGAGAAAACAAAGAGTTTGCCAGGATAACTCCTCAGTTGACATCTCCTCTTTCACCTCCTTCATGAAATTTGACCACGCTGAATCTCCTTTTTGTCACATCCCTAAAGTTTCTCAACCTACAGTAATTTTCTCTCTTCACTAGCCAGCAAAGCCAAATCTTGTTCTGAAATTTGATAATCATGTCACATTTTTCATGGGTTCATTTCACTCCTGTAAATTTCATGACCGATTCCTTCCTTTATTACATCATTTTTATTTCTATTATGATTTTCTGTTAGTCTTCCCTTTCTACTTCTTTGTCCTGATGTCCTTTTCTTATCTAATATTTTCCTTTTCTGCCTTCAAATCTCAATCTGCACTCTTAACCCTGAGAAATTTCTTTCATTTCCCTTTCTTCAACCCTATCTTCTTTACCTTTCCCAGCCTGATTCTTACCATCCTCTACGTGAAGTAAGGCTCCAATCCTTCTGTCCTTCAGTAACCTAGGATCTTTCCTGAACTGCATGTATCTGTTCATGACATTCCTGACATTTGAATGGTCTCTGACTTCCTGGTGACACAGCTAGAAATCATCTTCACTGAATGCTGAAATGCTGTCAGCAGCTGCTGCTTCTGTGCTCTCGAATATCTGTACCACATGGCTCATCCCTTTCCAACTGCCCTTCCCTCCAGTCCGATGCCATGCTCAAAGGCACTTCTTTGAAAAAGATCACTCAACTTCCCAGCTGACACAAGTGGCCCAGTATGGAACACTGAGAAACCCTTTTACAATTACTGTTTGATCAGTGAACAAATTTGGAGTGATCAGAGCTGGCACTGATATTTAAGGCAGCTGAGCACAGGACTAATGCTGGGGTGTCTAGAAAAGAGGATTGTGGCTGAGAGCCTCAAAGACATCGAGAACCTCAGGAGATGAGAAATTTAGGGGCAGCAACAAGACTGTAATCAGAAGACTTCTTTGGTCCTGGGTAAGAGAACACTGAGCTCTTTCTAGGGGCTGCTACTTTCCAAATGACATTTTCAGTTTAGTGACCTTCGCTGTGATTTGTACTCCCGAAACTTTTTTAGCAGTTTTCTTAACATGCCACAGCTGATAACCGACCATTACGGTTTTTACAGGGGGCACAAGGGATGCCTTGCTTTCTGCTCTAGACACCCAACTTCTGGATGAAACACACACACACACACACACACACACACACACACACATACACACACATTGCCTGACCAAGGGTGGTTCCCAAAACTATAACCAGGATTTGCTGTCCCCAATGTCTCTGATATACTGACATGAATATACAGAAATTGATGGAATTAGTCATTGCACATACAAATAACAAATCCTTGAGCTAATGCTTTGAGCTAGATCTTTGAGCTAATGGGTACAGACCCCTTACAAGGACATAAAACAGTTAAAGAATAAAATGAAATAATGGGAACAATGATGATGCATTTTATAAGGTTTCAGCATATTGTAAAGACAATTTAATAACTAACTTTTTAAACCCCATAAAGTAACAAAGAAAATCAATATCTGTTTAAATCAATGAAATGGCTGTTTAAATGAATTTGAATTCTAGTTTGGAACCCAATGAAAGTGATCTTGAAATGTCTGAAAATTAAATTTGCCTTAAAACCTCTAAATAAAAATTATTTAAATCTACTTACTTTTTACTCTTTTTTCAAAGTCACTGATGACTGGTACCAATTAAAAAATGGCCAGGATCCTACACGTCAGCCTTAAAACATGCACCAAATGATGATTACCTAAATGGTAACATTTGCATTTGACAAGTGACAAGTGTGACGAATTTACTGATTTTGAACAGATTCTATTACTTGATATACAAATGCCAAATAAGCATATGAATGGTACAGATGATATGATGTACAACTTAATTAGAAAAGACACTGGCTCTGCATAGATGGTCCAAACATAAAGGACCAGTGTTCAAAATGTTCTTATACTTCACAAGGCATTCATCATGTGTAGCGAGTAAAATAATTAATAATAATAATAATAATAAGAAGAAGAAGAAGAAGAAGAAGAAGAAGACAATGAGTTTTAAAAGAAAAGATGACTCCAAACAAAGAAGAATACTATTTCTGTGTCGTGGAACTCCATCATATGAAGTGACACATTTACAAGTAGGAAGATGAAGCTCCTCTGCTCTAGGTCCTATGGCTCATAAAAATCCCATGCCTCGAGATGTTTCCTTGACATTATCAACATCGTTCTTTGGTGCCTAGACCTTCCAGGATCTGTAATGTTATTTGAGTAAGACGCCCCAAACACAAAACCACAGTGTCACAGGTTTCATTCCTATTTCCTCTGTTTGGGACTCTGCTTGGTATTTTATCCAAAGTGTGGGATCAACAGGATTTTCTGATGACCCTAATTTCCCTGTCTTTCTCAGGATGGGGTGACTCTGTCCTAGTTCAGGACAACATCCCTGAAAGAGATCTCCCACTCATTAGTACAACATGCATTTCTTTCTGAGAACTGTACCAGGTTAGCCTTCAAACAGCAGAGAAAGCATAAGTAATCCTGAGTGAAGTTTATTCAGGTCAGACAGAAGGTGAGCCCAGGGCTCTGCTCAAGCTGTGTTCCACGCACAGCTTATAACTTGAGCCTTCGGGTCACACACATCACGTCCTGCGTGTTCCACACATTCTGCCTGTTTCGCAACAGTGGTGGTGCTGCTGTTCCTTAGCAATGGAAGCCAGCAGGGCCAGCAGCAAGCATTCATTATTGCATAGGCCTCACACCCACAGAAGTCAGTGTCCTCATTTTCTCTTCTTCGCAGTTTACGTTTTAACAGAGTTCTGTGCTGGTAGCAATGTTGCTTACCTCCTTGAAGGCGATTCAGTATTGCTTTCCTCGAACGCTAACAGGCTCTTCTGATCTGTGCCATCTCTTGCCTCCTGTTTATTTGATACCACCCTTCTTCAGACTAGTCCCAAACTATATGGTTATGACTGTGAACACCCCTCTTTCTCTATCCAGAGGTCCCTACTGGTGGCTATGGGTAGTAGGTAAGGATATGGCCCAACCTTTTAAGATACCATATTCTATGAATAGAGTGGTCATAGCCTAAAAGGTGCAAGGTATAAATGACTAGCAGATGCACTATTCTATGTTCATACCCTAAACTGCTGAATGCGAAACTTAGTAAGACCAGAAAATACATTGGTTCATGTGACCCTCCATCTTCTGAAGAAATGTCTATTTTTTTTTTTTTTTTGAGACAGGGTCTCGCTTTGTAGTTCAGGCTGGCCCTGAGCTCACTATGTAGCCCAGGCAAGCCTTGAACTCAGCAATCCTCCTGTCTCTGTCTCCCGAGTGCTGGGATTACATGCATGAGCCATCATGCCTGGCATGAAATGTCTATTTTTGGTAATAGTTGTATGAAAGAACAACTTCTGGAGACCCCTCCCCCCAAAAGCTGGCTGGTATTCATAAGAGACACCACTAGATGCAGCTTCACAGAGATCAATGTTAAATGTTTTTAGGGAGCCAAGCAGGCAAATGATGCAGGGTCTGATGAACAAATGCCATGAATGTCCAAATTTTTAAAAATTATGAAAGCAAAAAGCCATGAATTCCACTGAAAAATCCTCCCCTTATTACCCCTTTATTCTTTTTCTTAAATTTGCATCTTTATTCATACATTATATATACACATCATGATCGCATTCAACATTGAGAATTTGTACTGGTATATGACATAACTTAATTCTCATTTTTTCCCCTTCCTCTACCCACTGTATAGCCCCCATCCCTATATGCACAAGCTTTGTTTCCTTTTTTTAACCATCAATTTTTTTCTTTCCCCTCATTACTTACCCCTAAACCCCATTCCCCTTTAAATATTTACTATTTCACTATTTCTTTCATATACTCTAAAACTCATTTACATTTTCAGTTTCTCATATCAGAGAAAACATATGATATTTATACATCTGTGACCTATTTATTTAATTTATGAGTATGTCCTCAAGGTATGTCCAAATGAGTATAAATAACTTAAAATTATGATTTTTTTATGGCAGAGTAATATCATCAAGTTCTGAAGTAGTTCTGAAAATCCACCTTCCTATATATCTTTGCTGTGCTCTCAGGGCTGCCTCACTGTCCTGAACTGATTAAAAATGTATTTCATGGTTATTTTGACTTTACAGGAGAGTTAGAATCACATGGTGCCAGATCCAATGAATAAGGTGGGTGAAGTTAAAACACAATACTTTTATTGACAGAAATTGCTGTGATCCTTTCGAATTGATTCAGAACATTAATGCAGACATGAAATGACACCCACAGAAGAGGACTTCCAGAATGACTTCAGAAAGTGTCAAGAGCCGGGCGCGGTGGCTCATGCCTGTAATCCCAGCACTTGGGAGCAGAGACGGGAGGATTGCTGAGTTCGAGGCTTGCCTAGGCTACGTAGTGAGCTCAGAGCCAGCCTGAACTACAAAGCGAGACCCTGTCTCAAAAAAAAAAAGAAAGTGTCAAGAATGATGAAATAAATGTATTTGAAGCAAGGGGGAAATAGTGGCAATGTGTCTTTTACTATCATAACTTAAAATTTAAATATTGCATTCACCACTGTTTTTTTCACAGCTTGTTACTATTTCAGTACAAACAGGTTCTGCAGAGGTGTTGGGTTAAAAGCAATGATAACATTACTAAATTCTTATCACAGTAGAAAATATTTGGTTAGAAAGAAATGATGCATTTCACAAAAATAAATAGATGAATGGTATTTTAAAGAGGAAGAGTTCAATTGACAAAAGGAATTTGTAAAAATTATTCCTGTTCATAAGTGCAATAGCTGTATTTTGACCATTTTCCCTAAGAGGTTCTAAATTATGCTGATGAGAAGCCAAGAATCTTGAGAGACAGTAGCTGCACCATCAAACAGACCGAAACAGATGATCCTTCATGGCTTGCTGGATTATACCAATCTCAGGTTTTGCCTGCTGGTGAGACAATAAAGTTCTCAATGTGTTTTCAATGTAACTCCAGAATTTTACACAGTATGACTTACGGTTTCTCCATGTGACTTTATATTTAATAGGTATTAATAAATTTCAATGTTAATATCTTCAAAAATTCCTTGGGAGTATAATTTTTAAAATTTTAATAAGATTGTTGTCTTCCCATTACTGTACGACACTCACTGAATGGGTTTTTGCCCCAACTGAAATTGAGGTGGGCAGCCACACAAGGCATCCCTTACAATCCTTGGTTCATTCTCTTCCCTTCATTTTTCTCTTCCATTAAACATTTATTTCACTTGCCACTTTCATGTTAGTCTATTTAAATGCAGGTGGAAATATTAGGCCTCCGATATTCTCATTCTGTTTCCTTTTTTTTAAATGGTAGGTTGTTCAATGAACTGAAATTATGTTGGGTTTATATTAAAGGTGCAATAGGCATTGCTTTCATAACATGCACCTTCCTTTAAATGGCACCCTAGGATGGGGACAGAGAAGTGCCCACATTTCACATTAAGTGCTTTCTTTATGTATTAGTACTTTGTTTCTCAGAAGGTCCCCACTTCTGCCCTACACTGGCAAATGCCAACCACAAGCAGGACACCTGAACTTTCTGCTAATGTGGCCTATCAGAAAACACACACCCCTTGCAGAAATCTAACTGGGGATTTTGGTTTCCTAGAGAAGATCACAGAATCAGTATGTGTGTGTGTGTGTGTGTGTGTGTGTGTGTGTGTGTGTGTGTGTGTGTGTGTATGGGGGGGGCATCTCTTCTTAGCATGAAGTTTCTAGTTTCTTATAATTCTGGCAGTCAAGAATTGAATTGAAGCCTTTGGTGAGCTGAAGACCTTTAATGCACACAGAGCAGTGGTAGGATAGGTTTTGTTTTGTTTTTAAAATAATTAGGCTTAATATTACTTATTTCCTAAATATCCAGTTCTCTGGGCATAACCCCCAAACTTAACCATGGTCATGACTCTTTGAACTCATATTTTCTGAGTCATACTTGAGCTTGTTAAATTTTGTATCATTCTAACCCAGGGCTATGACCTACTAGCTTCCTCTCCTTTCAGTGGAAGGTGTTATTCTGGGAACATACTGATGTCTACCCTGTAAAACAACATTGATAAGGCATCTGAAATGCTGTTCTTTCTCAAAGGACCTTCTTCATAGTGATTGCTTGTCAGCTAGAGTATTATTCCAAATAAGTCTCCTTTTCAAACTCTCCAACTCCTGCTAGTACAAGTGACACTAAACAATAGCCAAAATCAACAGTGGAGGCTTAGAGATGATAATGTAGGTTAATCTCTACTTTGAAATTCACATATATAACCAAAAAGAAAAAGAAAAGAAAATTGACCCTGTCTCCAAAGCAAACTTGGATAATTGGTATTCCGTTGGTATTGGTATACTTGGTATTCTTATTCCTATTATATACAGGGCGGCCAAGATATTTTCTCAGCATGAAAATCATCTCCACTTGAATATGTAAATAAAAACCTGACAAAAAGAAAATTACTTTGGAAAAGCATTCAAAACATTTTTACACGGCTGCTCAGTGACTTAAAAGGCTTTGGTTTTGTTATATACATGGAAATTTCCTGACAGATCTGGATTTAATATTGAATCAAAAAAGGTTACAAAATATTAAACACATTTTACACCAGAGATATTTCTGATATTCATAGTGTTCTAAAGCCTTTGATATTCAACTCACCATTGGAAAGTTCCCTGTCCTGATGATTTATAACTGACCCTTGGAAGTAAGCACATTATCTACTGAATTACTTCTTCAATCAAAAAGTATACAATAACAATCAGAATCTAGCACTAATATACCAACTATCTTAGCAAAAGTCACTTGTTTCTTTAGAATCAAACTATGGTTTAACTCAGAAATGTTTTTAAAACTCAGATTGTATTCATAAAAATTCAACCTTATTTTAAATTTTGTATCATTATATTTAACTAAGTGCTGAGTACCATGATTTGGAGTAATCAATATTTCTTCACCTGAAGAAACATATCAGATAAATAATATAATGAGAGGCAATCTACAGTAGATTTCTCAAGTTAACCACAGCTACACTGTTGGTGAAAATGGTTTTATTTAACAAGTTCTCTAAGAGACAAAGGACTTATTTAGAATTCCACAGTTATTTCAGTTAAAGTCCAAACTATCGTTTACTGGAATTACACATGCTCCTAAATCAGAGGATAAGAAAGCTCTAAGAGTGAATCCCAGCTCTGCTGTTTTACACTATGTGAATTTCAGCAAATTTTGTAACTTTTCTGCACCCTATATTTTTAAACTATTTTTCATTTTTTTCTGAAGACATAAATAACAATTGTAAAGCAACCACTAACATCCTACCCAACTACTACTTCTCCTCCCATTTGCCATGATCTTTGCATACCCCGTGAATGGCTTGTTCCTTCCCTTAAATCTTAAGATAAAAAGAACACTGAGAGCATCCACAAATACCTAACATGAGCATGAAACAACCCTTTGTCTTAAGTCACTTTGTGATGTAAATGAGAATATTCTACATAATAAAAGTAAAAGGTAAACATTGAATGTGTTGAGAAAGGAGAGGTTCATCTTATAGAAATGGTAAGACTTCTAAAAGCAAGTGAAGTCTTTAGAAAGTGGAATGATTAAGAAGAATACTTTCAATGATGAAACAAATCTACTACGTACAACTTTTAAATGGTAGGGAATAGTTGCAGGGTTCAGTTCAAGCATATCATTTAAATATAGATGGCAAGCATCTGCAATATTATATATCTCAGACTTCCAAAGTGCATCCACATTTTAGGGTGTATTTTCAAACAAGAAAATAAGAATAATTCAGAATATCATTTTTTTTTTGAGACGGGGTCTCACTTTGTAGTTTAGGCTGGCCCTGAGCTCACTATGTAGCCCAGGCAAGCCTGGAACTCAGCAATCCTCCTGCCTCTGCCTCCTGAGTGCTGGGATAACAGGTGTGAGCCACCACGCCGGGCACTGTGGTATGTGGTATTGATTGCTGGTGGGCGTGAGTCACCACACCCAGTATCATATGTGGTTGGGGGGGGGTGGAACTCAGGACCTTGTGCTTGCGAGGGAGGCGCCGGAACCACTGAGCTAAATCTCCAGCCCCAGATTATCATTTTTACAGTATTCCTGAGATATCAAGTCTTTCAGAACAGCCAACTAAAAATTTTTATATAGTCTGTGGCTATAACATAAAGAGTGATGGATGTGTTTCATTTTTTATATGAAATTCCAGAGTGAAACTACACAAGTCCTGAAGGAGCTGGTCTTTCTGACATGAGTAAATTTAAGGAGAAGCACCAAGATAATCTAAAAATTTCCAAGTATTCCTTTACTTTCATGTCCCAAAAAATTAGTAGGACAATATACTAAGTCTAAAAACAAGCAACCATGCTTCTGGAAGGCATTTTAAACTGATATTTTAAAAATAATTGTGACATCAGTGCTAGCGACATATGGATAAACTGCAAAAGCCATGTGAGCTAGAATTCTGAAAGCATATTCATTCCTAAGATTTTAAGACTTTTATAAGCCTACTTTATTTCTGTTAGCCTGTGTTTTAAATAGTATGAGTAATAATAAAGTGTGTAACACATTATATACTACTTGGTTGTAGTCTGTGAATATTGTTTTACATAGTTCTCATTTTTAATAGGAAGATAATTATATCTTTATTTTCAGAGAGAAAAAATGGTAGTATAAAGGTAAGTGTGTTTTGTGTCTGTTCAATTGTAGTGCAAAGATTCAAAAGTTAATATTTCTTTTTTTTTTTGAGACAGGGTCTCACTTTGTAGTTCAGGCTGGCCCTGAGCTCACTATGTAGTCCAGGTGGAACTCAGCAATCCTTCTGTCTCTGCCTCCTGAGTGCTGGGATTACAGGCGTAAACCATCACGCCTGGCACTGTGGTATGTGGTATTGATTGCTCCTGGGGCATGAGTCACGCCCAGTATTGTATGTGGTTACCTGGGATCGAACTCAGGACCTTGCACTTGTGAGGCAGGTGCCAGAACCACAGAGCTAAATCTCCAACCCAGAAGTGAATATTTCTTTTATGAAGGCCATAGGCATTTAGGAATGTAGACTGTGTCTGGTATGCCACAAGACTGTTGTGGCATAAGATCTTTAAAATAATCTCCTGTGGCATTTGCTCTTTAAATTCATGTATCTTTAAATACTTATTGAATTGAAATGTTTTATAATTCAACATTATTTGAATTACTCATGTTTTTCCCAATTGTTCCTTAAAAAAGAACATTTAACCCCTGTTAATTATAATTAGAGTTTTGTGTCCTCCTATCCTGAACAGTTAGTACAGTGTGACTATGGATGATCAAAAAGCTCAAAAGACCTATAGCTTCCATTAAAGTACTATATTTAGTTCTACCTTAGAATAACTATTCTAACAAAATGTAAACTGGAAATTATTAATTGTGCACTAAGAGAGCTACATTAATTCCAGAAATTGTCTATTAATGAAAAGACTCTTAACTATGGTATGTTTTAGGAATAAGGGAATAAAGATGAAAACTACTGAGATGCATATGCCCATGAAAAGGTACATCTGTAGGCTATGTTTTCTAACTAACAATGGAAAGAGGGAAAAAATAATTTGTTAGCTTTTGTGTTTATTTTAAACTCAGGAAAATGCATTTCCTGACATTGGTGAAAATCATGATATCATATTTAAACATTGTGATAGATGATTTTCTATTTATGCAAACAATTATTGGTTGCCTTTGTTTGTTTGTTTATAGCCAGTCACTACTTATATCCTTAGGGTTTGCATAAAGTCAGGGCAAAATAACATTATTATAAGGAACATGATTCTGGCAATGCTTTTGTCCCATGGCAGGGGGAAAAAAAAAAACTCTTAAAATCACTGGTCTCATGAGAAATTCAGGCACAGTTTCACATAAACAGCTCAACCATTGGAAGCAGAGCCAAAAGGAACATTAACATTTTCCTAGGATTTTTGCAAAGCCTCACTAATCGTCACCAAGATCGCCATCCTGCCCGGTTTAGAAGCAGTAAAAAACAACAGATTGTGTCTAAGGAACTTGCTTTCTGAAACTGCAGGTTTTATGGGTAAGAATGAAATATTTAATTGAATTCAAAGTCTAGGCTGAACAGACATAGAGAACTACAACTCCATGGTGTGAATTATAAATATCTAAGAGAAAGACTAGATCAGTTAGTTTGTTAGAAATGATGTTACAACAGTAATCCAAAGAAGAGAAAAAGGAATAACCATAATTTTTATTGGACCAAAGCTTAAAAATTCTTTTGGATATGTGGTTATCCTTTCCCTATCTAATGAATAATTCTGCTGTCTTTGACAGTGATTGTAGCACTGGTATTCTTAACTCCATTTGAGTATTTACTTGGGAATCTGAGGAACTGAGAGCAAATGTCTAAAATGAATGAAGCTGTAAGGAAGGTATGGTGACAATTTAGGTCTATTGAACTCGGATCATCTATATTTTGAAAGTCTTTTTTTCTGTAAGAGCTATATGAAGTTAGGGATTGAAAACACAAAAGGTAAAAATGAATTTCCATATACCTCTACCAACCAAGTCAATCCATTTTTTCATAGTTACCAAGTATTACAGCTAATTAAGTAGAGAAAATAACATGATTGAAGATTAACTGTTCATATAATTTCTTTTAAAAGCTCATGTATAATATTTATAAACTAATATCAGAAAAAAATGTGATTGTCTCACACTATTCATTGTTCTTGACACAAACCTAAGTGTATTTGTACTACTTTTCTTCCCCCATATATCAAGAATCAAAATACCAGGGCCAATTATGTGACACATTAGCACTGAAATAGTAGCTTGACTAACAGAAGCATGAATCTTTTTAGTGCATCAGAATGTTGGAACAACAAAGCATCTTTTACTCAATTCTCATTTTAATACTATTTTAATAGGCATTAATCACCTTATATCTATAAAATAATTTCATTTTGAATGAGAATTATTTAGATAGTTTATTACTTGATTTTTTTAAAACATGGTTAAATGTTGAAACAAGAGTAATCGACCTCCCCCTTTCTCCCATTTTTCTACACTAAATTGTGGCAAAATATAAAATGGAGTAGAGCAGTTCATTTTTAATGCTATCCTCATTTCCAATATGACCTAACCAGTAAAAACTGCAAAGTCAGCAGTAGGTCCAGACCTAGGGATTGTCTTTAAACAGAGAGGGAGAAAAGAAATACACATAGGATGTGTCCAAGAAACTGTCGTTAGACACAGGGATGAAGTTTGCTTTTGGCCACCACTAAGTTCAGCAATTGCTACTGCTCAATTTCTGAATGGTTATCTACTTTAAACAAGTGCTTTAGAGAATATTTTTAAAGGAACATTTACTGAGAAAAGTTTTGCAATAAAGTTCAATTGAAAAAAAGTTTTATGAGGTGCCCACGATATGCAGGGAAAAGTACATATAAGAATGATAACAAGTTTTCTCTACTGTGTTGGCTGCAGACACAATAAATATAAATAAATCGATTGATTTGACAGGATGGAATTAGGGAAGACTCCTTTTTAGTTTCTATGTGTTTCCAATATGTAGTTCCATATAGCTCTTATAAAACATGAATTGAAAATTTTCCAAAATATAGATGAATTACTCATAAAATAAAATGGACAGGCTCACATCTTGCAAGTCAGAGTTGCAATTCAGTTTGAAATGGAAGAGTGTAAAAGAAGCTAGAGAAGTATAGCAGGGAACTCAGAGTGCCCAAAGGCACTCTTTCAAAGACCCAAAGAGAGTCCCACTAAGGAGAAATGTAAGATGTGCATTCAATTTGGAGAAATAATAATGAAAAAGAGGATGATACCCTGTGCCTGTCACTGTACTGTCACTTCTCGTAATCCTTAATAAAGAGTACTATGAAGTCGCCACCAACTTTTAATATCCTTGTTCATACCCTGAAAGGAAAGCCTCAGGGTTCAAACTCAGGTAGACTGGATCGAAGTTCTGTACCTACTGAGTCAGCACCATGGCCCTGCCACAGTGATCTATGGAGCCTGAGGCCAGTGTCTGTCCTGCTCCCGCTCTGCATTCCACTAAACTGAGACAATTTGGTGTGTCTTTATCTGTTTTTACCTATAAACCAAGAAAAATGAACTCTTGGCTAGATTTATTTTAATAGCCGTGCCAACCTTGAATTTGTGGGTACTGGCACATTCAGGTAGTAATTCTGTCCCTATAAGAGAAATACAAACATCCTGTCTATATATTCCTTTAGAAAATGTCAAACACACAGTTTCCTCCCCAGTGTCTATGTCAAGATGGAGTATGTTTCATGTTTTACACCAAAGAGAAGGTCTGTGCCAAGTTTAAATTAAGAACAAAAGTCAAAGTAATGGTGCATCAGTTGTGGGTTTGGCAATGGCAAGAAAAGATAGCCTCAAAGAAAACTCATACCTTTTATGGAAACCAAATATTGACCGCAGTTGGCACTCAGAGAACTGCACGGACAAACAAAACTGCTGGATAAACAAATCAAAATTACATAGGAAGCTGACACCCATTCTTTACAGTGGAAAACCAAAGATAAAAATGAGTCACAAATTTTATATTCTTGGAAAGGATAAATGTTCGCCCATCTGGTAATACATTTTAAGAAATATTTCCCTGAAGATGTCTAATATTTCCAATATTTTCTTAAATAACAAACTAAGAATAACTTAAATGTGTTAATGTCAGAGAACAACTGGCTATAAATCCAGTTATGAAGGAAAAATATTTCAGTTGAACAATGTGTGATTTGTATTGTGTAATTTAAGGAAACAAAAATATATTCACAGATTCAGTTATTTCTAGATTATAAAACAATAATATGTATACATTTGTGTATGCATCATGCTGGGGTGGAGAGTAGATCTGAGGGATAAAAGGGTCCTTTCAAGGTCAGTTTAAGCAAGATAATTTTCAAAGACAGGCTCTTAAGAATGGAACCTAATCTGTCTCTTTTGTTATAGAGCACCTTTACATATATCTGTCCCTGATCAACACCAAACTAGATTTTTCATATTTAACAGATGAAAAAAATATACATTATTTTTAAAACTATTGCCTGCTTTATCTTTGTGGAGTGACACAAATAAAACACTTCAGCCCATTTCCCCCCAAATAAAAGAAGAAACAAAAAAAATACTTTTCATAATTTCTCATAGGACTGCAGTAATCCATAGCAAATAAAAAGAAAAGTCATGCAGCCACAGGCACCCCTGATTCAATTCTAAGTGAAAACAGACTTTAAGAAACTGTTGTCCTATTCATTCATGGAAACTCTCAAAATGGGTTCACTATCATTCTACATGTTCAGTTCTGCATTTTGATTGTTTCCGGCTTTGAATCCGGTCCATATGAAGTGACTTCTGACTCCCACTGTTTAATGTTAACACGGTGTCCTGCGATAGGCTATTATCCTTGTCACTACACACTAGGATTACTAGGTCACTTCAGTCTTTAAATGAAGCCTTGAGGTTCGTGTAGTACACTTTTCAAAGGCCCCAAAAGCTAACGGAGCAAAAAACTGATTCATAAACTACCCAGGTACTTATGCAAAGTTATCTTTCTTCATGCCTTCTCCTAATTTTCATTTTATTAAAATAATCATGGCATCTTTGATTTTTAAGACAAAAAGGGAAGCCATTCCATTTGATCCTTAATAAAGGGAGGAATCTCCTTTATCTCCTAAGGACAGTGACCTATGACTTAAGGAATCAAGTCTGCTTACTTTAAAAGTTTTATTTAAAACAAATTACCTAAAAGAAAGAATAACTCTAGGAACAGTGTCACTGGCAATTCAAATGTTTAAAGAAAACTAGTTAGTCCCATTGGGCCTGTCTGTTATATCAAGCACTCTGTTAATACACAGCTCCACAGCCCTCTGGATATAGCCTAAATATTATAGCCTTCAATGTGTCCATGACTTCTTTTGATCTTTATGACATTTTTACTAGGCCAAGATTTTTATTTTTAAATATAACAGCCACTTCATACTACCGGCTTATATTAAATTTATAGTCATATAAAAAGCCACAGCTCAACCTTTAAAATAAATAACAAACTGTGTCTCTGTGACTTAAAAACTGTCTGTGTCCCTATAACCCCCAACCCCTTATATACATGCTATTTCTTTTTCTTTCCAAATCATATTTATTCTTTCCCCTCATTACATTCCCCCACCACATACCCTTTGAATATTTCCTATTTTACAAAATCAGACATTCTGGAACTCATGTACATCTACAGGTTCTCATACTAAAGAAAAGATGTGGTATTTACATATGTGTAATCTATTTCACTTATTAGTGTATCCTCAAGGTGTTTCCATTTGCACATAAATGAATGAAACTTGTCATTCTTTATGATAGAGTAATATTCCATTTTATTTTTTAAAAGCATCTTTTTTATCTAGTCTCCAGTTGATGGGCATCTGGGTTGTTACCAAGACTGGGCTATAACAAACTGAGCTGCTATGAACATCGGTGTACATATGACTTTACCATATGATTCTTTGAATTCCTTTGAGTATATTCCTAGTAGGGGAATAGCAGGGTCAGATGAGACCTCTAACCCTAGTTTTCTGAGGAATTTCCACACTGATCTCCACAATGGTTGTACAAGTCTACAAACCAAGTTCTGATTCTTTTAGACTCTGTATATAACATGCAATATAGTATTTATCCTTTTCTGTCTTCTTTCATTTGGCATAATGTTCCTATAGGTTCATGCATGCTGCTAAAAATGGTAGGATTTTCTTTCTTATGGCTGTAAAAAAATATTCCAGTTTGTGCGTGTGTGTGTGTATACTCACTTCTTTATTCATAAATGACCACTTTTACTATTTCCTCTTTAAATAGACATTTTTAATATTTTCAGTCTTGAAAAGTTGGGCATATATAACATTTTCTTATCAAGAACAATAGCCAGAAAATAAAGACACAAATGGATCATGCAAACTTAGTGTGGTAGGCAAACTGTTCAAACCTCTCTACAAAGACACTCTCACAGCAACAAATGGTTGACATATTTTTCCATTCTGAAATCACAGATTGTCTGTTACTGTATAGTCACCAGTGGGAGGCAATGGTATTCAGATCTTTCTAACATACTACCTCATGATGTCAACCTGAAGTCAACATATATTGTTGCTATTTATATATACTACTTTCCAATTAATTTAAAAATAGGAATTTAATAATTTGAAAATATTGGCAAGTGTAAAGCATACTGACCCATGACATTCTTTATGTTTCTTAGGCAGAAACCATGAAATATAATTAACATACATAGAAATCTGCTGTCACACAAAAGCATACTATAATTTGAAGTGTTTGTTAGAAGGCAAGAGTCCATAGGAAACATAGTAAGAAACAAATTTCAAGGCAACAAACATTTTAAGAAACTATTATCGTATCCGTTAAAGAATGATTGAATCTGAAAGCATCCATTTAAATTTTAGATATTTTTCACTTTTGATAACTCATCAGACTATGTGACATTTAGCAGAACTAAGAAAGAGAAATAATAACCCTGGAAAAATGAGTCATTGTTTCATTTTTCCAAAGCATGACAGTAGCTGAAATGCAGCATGTAAGATGAGATTTTGCAGCTGGCTACTGTCTGACCACTCTTAGGTTAAAAGACAGAGAAATCCCTTCTACATATAGGCATTCTACACTTAAAGTCATTTAGTCACCTTTTTCATAGTACTTCACTGTTCAAATGTATGGTATTTTGTAATTACTTATCTTCCCTCATTATATTTTCTCCACATCTTTCTCAAAATAGACTGGGTTTTCTTAGAAAACAGAGATCATTTTCTAAAAATTTCTGCATATCTGCCAAACAATGTATTAGCTATACACATGCATATTTGTACTGATGTTATACATACAAAACATATGTGGATATTCTTGTTGATAGACTGAAAGACTTTTACATTCCTCTGAACTAGGGGGTCCACTTTTTTTCAGTCTTCATCATCACCTAAATAATACGTGGTGTCTGTGTGTTGCTCTCTGATGTGGATTTCACAACAGTATTTCAGGCAATTTCCTGTGGTTTTCATGAATACATTCATCTATTGTCTAAAGTTATTTTCATGCTCTGACAACAAAGCTGACTCATTGTGATAGACACCACATAGCCCATGGAATCAAACAGATTCACTATTTGTTGGCATAGAAAATTTTTGCCAAGCCAAGCACAGCAGATTTGGCTTTAAGTGATGGGAATAAAAGCGGCTCCATTAGTGAAACAGTTTTTCTTTTACTCTGTTTTACTGTTGTTACTTACAGACTCTCCAACTAACCATCAGGTTACCACAGTTTACCAACAAAGTTCAAAACATGTTCTTATATTTCAACCTGAAGTCTTTAGTTGGTGTTTAGGTCAGCATGGACTTTCAGTGTGTTTATCATGAAGCTAGCTCAATCCTTCCATTTTCTCATATACTTTTCTGGTTTCCTACTCACTTGAGCGCTCACTGATGTCCTACTTTTTTTTCATTGGAAACTAATTTTTCTTTGTCCTTTTCCATCAGACTATCAGAAAGGTTACAAAGCAAAAATGACTGACTCTAAATACACAGTCACTCTGAAGCTGCTCAGCAAACCCTTATGCCAGTCCTAATGACTACTTACTGCTTTTGCCTTGACATCAAATTTACCTACCAACGTCATCTCTTTGGTCTTCCTTCTGTCCCTCAAGGCCCTCATGAATCAATCATGGAGTATTGAGCGAGCAGAGGACTCTGCCTATTAATTTACAGGAAAAATTATTACTCCTGGATATGGTCATTTTACAATCTGCTTCCTCTCTACTGAAAGATGTGGCTGACTTGGTCATCACTGATCCTTTCCTTTTAAACAAAGGTACTGGCAATCTTAGCCTTGTACAAATCTCTGAGGCAAATCTGACCCATCTGCTTTCTTTGCTCTTTTATCACTGTCTTTCTCTCACACTATTCAACTCACTCTCAGTTTGCACAAGAGCTGAGCAGTGTCACTCGGATAAAACCAAAGGAAAACCTCAGGTACACACAGAATGAATGATATACTGTTTACCATCAACCAAGTGTTATTTTTACTTAACATCTTATTTGATAATATCTAATGATATTAGGGTTAGGGATGTAGCTCAGTGGTGCTCACCTGCCTGGCAAGCCTAAGGTCTTGAGTTCAATTCCTGATACTAGGAAAAAATAAAAAACAAACAAAACCCCCAAGATCTAATGATATTAAAATCACCAAAAGTACCACAATTTTTTTTAATAGAAAGATCACTTTTTAGTTCTACCTTATTAATTTTAAAAATAAGGCTATATTAGAGTTCCTCATGAAGTTTATCAAGTTCATTACTTGAGATGAAATCTTACAAGAAAGAATTACCTAGATCAAAAGATTTTTTTCATATTTTAGAAATACTGAAGCATTTTAAGGTCATATAAACTATGATTTTTATTTTAACTTAAAGTACTTAACTTCTAAATGCATAGTTCACACTTTCACTGAGCTTTGAATTAATATACCACTAAAACATCAAAAATTTTAAAACAGTCAAAAGTGCTGAAAGCCTATGTATAAACTTTCAAGAACTTCTATTATATATATTCCTCCTGAAGTTAAGTTGAAGATATATCCATCCTCAGAGAACCTCTCTCTGTAAAAAACGTTTGCAAAACCTAATGCTCTTCATTTCCTTGTGCTTTTCAATTCCTTTTCATGAGAAACCTGAAGTTTTGAAACACCAGGCCATACAGCCTCTTCTGTATTACATGGCATTTTCCTTTGTCGTGGTCCCTTCATTCTAGCATTTTACATTCTATTTGAAGTATAAATTCCAAGGTAGAAAGGTGTAGGAAACAAATGTATTTATGGCCTGAGAGTACTGATCTCTCTTTTGGAAAGAAATTAATAAAAGCTTTCCAGTTGTTAGACAATTATTTTTTGAAAAATTGTTCATGTTCCACTGAGTTGATTTGGTATTTTGCAAAAAAAGCAATTAAATACACAGGTGCGTGAATCTATTCAGATAGTTTTCTCCTCTACTTATCTACTTCTCTTTCATCATATTACACCATGACATGTTACATGTTATATTAACTATTTCTTTAATAAGTCTTAAAATACTATTTTAAGAAAAATGGCTTATCTTTCCAAATAAATTTGTCATCTTGGATCTGCATACCAACAAAAATAAACATTAAAAACTGTAATATTTTAGATGTTTAGATTTATAGATCATTTTGGGTAAAACTAACTTTCAATAATATTAACTCTGACAAACTAAAACTATAGGTACTTAATGTGATTCATTAATAGCAGTTTATCTCTCTGTAAACTTTATCTTTTTAAATTGAGTTTATTGGTACAATTTGGGCATACATTATGATCACAATCATCATTGAGATTTGTACCCATACATGATATATCTCAATTCTTATATTTTCCTATTTCTTTCCCCACCAATCCTGTTCAATATAGTTTTGGAAACATTAGCCATAGCAATGAGACAGAGAAAGAAATAACAAGTATAAAGATAGGAAAAGAAGTTAAACTGTCATTATGTGCTGACAACATGACACTCTATGTAGAAGACCCCAAACACTCTGCCAAAAAACAGTTTGACTTAATTGCCAGACTCAGCAGAATAGCTGGATACAAAGTCTTATAGTAGACAGATAATATCACAATCTTATTTAAACTTACTTCCCACAATAAATATTATACAAGATATGGTGACTATCTTAATTTTTACAGCTATTTTTTTCTTAAAAAGACAAAATTCAATGGCTATAAAAGGAAACAAAGCTTATTTATATAGAGGCAGGGAATTGTAGAGAGTGCAGGGGAATGGAAAAAAATGAGAATCAAGATGTGTTATGTAATGGTACAAACCCTCAATGTTGAATATGACCATAATGTATACATAAAATGTACCAATAAAATCAATTTTTTAAAAAAGAAAAATAATAAGTTTACATTTTTATATATAAAATTTAGTATGTTATTAACACTCCAGTGATACTTCAAATATGCTATGTATCATTTAGCTTCTTTTGGAAGCAAATATCTCAAATCCATCTATGTCAAATGTTGATTGATTTCACTGCTGTGTAGTATTTCATTTAAGATGTATAACATTCTGTTTATTCACTTATTGCTATGCATTATGCAGTTGTTTTTCTAAATTATATATATTATATATACATGTATGCATATATATATATATATATATATGGTATACAGGAATATTTAATCGGAAGTTTTTGTGCAGGTATATGTTTTTATTTTCTCTTGGATAAACATCATGCCATAAATTGCTATAAGTATAAAGAGGTATACAGAAGTATATAGTTTAAGATATTGTACCTCATTTTGTGTTTAAGATATTGTACCCCAATTTTAAGTACTAAAAAGAAACATAAAAAGTAAATATATACAGACATATATGGAATACATACAGGACCCAAGATTCATTCTCCTCATTATTCACCCATTTGTTCCAAGTCTGGCTTCTTCCTACTGCCAGACCAGCTCTTTTCCAGGATGAGAGCAGTTTATGTTCTTTGCAAACTGTTAAACATTTCTTATTCTAACACTTATTTTCTCAAACAATGGTCTCAAGAAATGAATTTATTTCTCTAGGTAAGGTTTTCATGAGAGAATAGAATGTAACATTATACTATGATGAAATAATTCATTAACTAGAAAGAAATGTTTATTATCATTTCTAATTTCACAATGATAAATATTGTTATAAAATATGCTGTGTACAACAGCATTTCAAAATTAATTCATATTGGAATATATACTTCACACATATAGCCACATAAACATGCACAAACATATCATTTCATATGTTTCCTATGGATTTTTTTCAAATAAAGCATCCTCGTACTAGAAAAGGATGTGTCTTATGCCTATAATGTCCTTATCTCTGATTCATACCATCTTACTCATTTCTAGAAGGCTATTTTCAGTCCTTACAGCATCTTGATATTTTCCATCACATTTCTACATATTAGAAATGTCACATTAAAATTAAATGTCCACACATCAGTGAAACAAACTTCAGTTTTAAACTGATTATCTTGTTTGTTTTATAATTTTTACACTGGATAATAATTGGAACACAAAATCTTAACTAAAAAGGCATCTAATATCTTCTGGTGATAGCACTGGAAAATATTTAGGACATTATCCAATAAACAGTAATTATCACTTTTCTCAGAACTGAAAGTGGTATCTTTCTCTTATTCCATTACTGCAGGAATAGAAAAACATTTTAATTAATAATGTGATTTTTATCAATGTAATTGAAAAATCAAAGCCATAAATTGTTTTAAGCAACTGCTAACATACTTCTAATTCGAATAAATGATTGTTAAATCAGATTTTATATTTTATGTTAAAACTTGATTTAGACAATTTAAGTTTATAATAAAAATGATTACTCTTGAATCATTATAAAACACCAGAATGTCTTTTAAATTTCAATTTTAAAGCTTTAGAACATAGCTACTCTCTATTTATAAGAGAGAATTATCCATGTTGATCTGAATTTTCCATCATCTGATATTATTCCAATTTAGTATCACTGTAATTTTCTGGGATCTGAAAAGTTAAGTAGAGCACTTGAGGTTAAAATAAAATCTGTTTATTTCTCACAGCATTATTTTTGTATCATTTTAAAGTTTGTTGCTAATGGAATAGTTATGCTTTGGGGCAAATTTGTTTAAACTTGCAAGATACAATTTTCACTATGAGTTAAGAATATTCACTCAATGAGTTTTTTCAATAAGAAAAAACTTTTTGGGGTTCTGATATGACTTTTCAATAACATTTACTCAATGAAGGTTAATCTGGCAATTCAAGATGCCATAACTATAAATGCTGGAGGTGTACTAAGACCACAGAATAATACAAACTTTATTTTCTTCATGAAGAAACATACTAAGTAAGGAATCCATGTTGGAAAGATTATAAGTCCTGGAAATGTATAATAACTTCAGAAAATTATACACTATGTCAAAGTAATAACATATTTTTCAGGTTTAATATTATAGTTTATCAGGAAAGATATAATAAAAACAGTAGCTATCATTCACATGCTACTAAAGGGATGCTTTATTGTATTTTAAATTATGCACCTTTTCTCCGAAACCCTGTGTACTTTTAGCTAGACTTGACTCGTAAGAACATTGAGATGGAAAAGGTCAATAATCTGACTCAATTCACACAAACTAGTATAAAACTAACTAATATTAACTGAAGTCCAGTTTTAGAAACCACAATGTTAACGATGGGACTATTCTGTTTCTAGCAATATCCTTTTTCATAAGTATTTTATTTAAGTATCATTTATATTTCTATAAAACACAGTATATTAAATACAACTTAGTAAATGTGTATGCCCTTGCAGTCACCATAAAAGGTATGTGTCTGTTATTGCTTATTCTTGTGTCTACTTTGGTTAATTGTAACTTTGGTCAATTTATTTCAAAAAGATAACTAAACTCTAAAACAAGGAACTGTGTGATTATGAATGATAGAGTAATAATAACTAATGTTCATCAAGCAGCCATTACTCGCCTACTACTGCTCTAGGTGCCTTCCATCTAGTGCCCATGTGCCAACTATTTCCACTATCCAGATGAACAATTAAAACAC
The DNA here is from genome assembly GCA_004025085.1 of Thryonomys swinderianus. Lineage (NCBI taxonomy): Eukaryota > Metazoa > Chordata > Mammalia > Rodentia > Thryonomyidae > Thryonomys > Thryonomys swinderianus. The sequence goes on along the minus strand of PVIC010000661.1, from coordinate 31,032 downwards.
GGAGATATGAAGGAGAAAACACCCTGATCTGACAACCTCATTCTATTAACTGATTATTTAAGTGTCATAGGTTAAAAATGAGATACAACAGATAGATAATAGAAGAGATTTCCAAATCTCAAAGCTTTTGGCAGTTACCAGTTTCAGTTGTTTTTGTCATCCAAGGAACAATTACATCTGGATTTGATACTGAGTAATGCACAATGGAACATAATGAAAGACACCAACATTAAAGTAAACATCTAGGAACCTGAGCAGGAAAATGAATTGTTCTTTAAGGATGCCTGAGGATACTACCAAGGGTAATTCAGGGAGGAGAAGAAAGATGAGTTAGCAAGGAACAGCTACACAACTGGGAAGAGGTGGTGAAACTACCTGCAGAAAGGGAAATGGAGAACCAGGGAAAGGCATTTGAACCTTTCCAGGATACATTTAGATTCAGGCACCAAATAAATGTGAAATACTGGCAAGATTTACATCTCCTGAAAAACAGTAGCTTTTTAACTCTTTCATGATTGAAGAGTGTGATTATTGAAGGGCAGAGGAATCCCTTTGAGTCCCTCCCAGAAATTATACGTATACAGTGCATCCTTTAATTTGTGCCAGTTGCTGGTTTTAAATCGTAGTGTCATCTGTAGACAACATCAACAGACTTGGTCTTGCTCTATTGACATTTGTGTCCCTGAACAACATATTTGTGCCTCTTCCCTTCGCATTTCCCTGTAGTGCTTTTAATCCTGAATGTATATCAAAACTTTCCAGAGAACTTTTCAAACAAGATCAGTGCCTATACTCCCTGGGAAGAGGAAATGCATAAAAAAAAAAAAAAACGCTGGGAGATTTTACAAAGTGTATAAACCTTCTTCCTCATACCTGAAATGGTGAGGAGTAGAATAGATAAGTCTGGTATTCACCACAGTAGCCCACCACAGGCCAGATTCTTAAAAATAACCTGCTATTTGCATTTCTTCGGTGAGTAGAGCCCCTCCTTGGGCATTATTATAGTTTAAATCTAAAATGTCTGTATGGTTCTTGTACTCTGAGGTACAGCTTTTGGAAGAGGACTGGACCATGGCATGCTAAGCTGTTTAGTGGATTAATTTATAGAAGAGTTCAAGGCAGAATGTGTTGTTTAGAGGAGGAGCTTGGTAGCAGGAGGTGTTTCCCTCCATCAGAGAGAATGACAATGGGCAAATTGCGGTCCTGGCCTGGAAGTGTACACTCTTGTCACAAGCTCCTTCCTTTCTGTGTTTTCTGACTGCCAAGCACTCAGTAACTTTCCTCCGCATGGCTTTATGCCATACTCTCTCTACCTTGGGGACAGCCAAAAATGCACTGACATCTTTGAAACTGTGAGCCAGAAACAAACTTTTCCCCTTTTAAGACAAAAATGTCAATATTTTCTCTTAGCAAAAGGAGCAAACAAACACTAACATGCTCACATGCTCATGAGCCCTCAGACTTTATCTGCATCTCTTGTTCTGCACATCTCCGCCTGATAGTCACACAGAACTATCTACATACACAATCAACAGCACCCTAAAAGGTGCTTTGTTAAAGAAAAAAGTTTCTTTCTGCATCTATCACTGTTATCAATGGTAAATACACAGAATCATGTGACAATTCTCATTCCCTCCCATCTTTATTTCCTCTTCTGCTTCTACTTTGAAAGAAGCTAAGTATGGGTGGGAGATATACCCTGAAATTAGGCTCAAATAATTTTTCGTGTCAGTTTCTGCTGATTTTTGAAATGAAATCTCACTAAGTTTCCTGGACTGGGCTGGAGTGATCCTACAACTTCAGACTCCAGGAACACTGAGATGACAGGTGTGAACTACTCCCCAATAACTGTATTACTTTTGAATGCAGCCTCATTGACAAAGAGTCCTGTTATTCCTAGAATCTATCCTCCATGGTGTTGCTAAGAGAACTACCGAACTTTTCTACTCACATAAATCCACACTTCTAGCAAAACCAAGATTCCTGTGGGGACATCCCTTTAAGTATACTGATATTATGTAGCACTTCTTGAATTGAGCTTCTTTAGAATAAGATATTTGTGGGCACTGGCAAACCATTTCCAGTATTCAAGGGCATATGTGCCTGTATGTATTTCTCTATCCCGTGAACCTGTGTTGTACTGGAATTATAACCAATTTTGTGACTGCTCTTGTGCTCTTGGAATCCCTCAGCTGTGATGTAAGAAATATACCCATCCTTTCTGGAGGGACTCATACAGAAAGAACAGGTCTTGAATTAATAGATAAAAATGTGGAAGGGACGAGTAGGCCTATCTGGGCTTTAAACTGCCAGTTGGAGAGACACTGTAAAACCCAGAGCCACTGCTTCTAACGAACTGCTATTAAAAATAGTTTCTACCTGGCAGAGGCTGGGTTGTTTCAGGGCTTGGGTTGATCCGTTCCATAATCACTCTGTCTATTTGTTACAGAATAAATTACTAGCATTAGTAAGATTAGCAGAACCCCTCAGTGCAGCTCCCACAACTACTATACAGATTCAATGCAATTCCAATCAAAATTCCATCACCATACTTCACAGGGCTAGAGAAAATAACTCAAAAATTCCTCTGGAACCACAAGAAACCTAGAATAGCAAAAGCAATTTTAAGCAACCAGGACATGGCAGGGGTATTACAGTCCCCAACTTAAAACTGTACTATAAAGCCACGGTGATAAAAACTGCACGGTACTGGCAAAGTAACAGACCTGAGGACCAGTGCAATAGGTTAGAAGATCCAGAAACAACTCCAGATACACTAAGTCATCTTATCTTTGACAAAGCAGCCAAACATCCTCAATGAAGGAAAGACAGCCTCTTTCACAAATGGTGCTAGAAAAACTGAGCTTTAACCTGCCAAAAACTAAAGCTAGACCTATCTCTTTCACCGTATACTAAACTTAAACATTAAAACAGAAACAATAAACCTGCTGCAAAACAGGTTAGGAAAAACTCTTAGAGACATCAGATTCAGCAGAGACTTTATGAACAAAACCTCTACAGCATGAGAACTAGCAGAAAGAATAAAAAAATGGGATCTCATCCTACTAAAAACTTCTGCACAGCAAAGAAACCACTCGCACCACTAAAGACAACCAACAACACAGGAAAAAAATCTTTACTAGCTGTTTGTCAGACATAGGGCTACTGTTTAGAATATATAAAGAACTTAAACAAATCAGTACCCAAAGTTAAAAGACCCACTTAAAAAATGGGCATCTGAAATGAACAGACACTTCTCAGAGGCAGAAGTAAAAGCAGCCAAGAAGCATATGAAGAAATGCTCAACATCACTGGTCATTCGAGAGACACAGACAAAAACAACACTGAGATTTTATCTTACTCCACAAAGAATGACTGCTATCGAGAAATTAACCAGCGATAAATGCTGGTGAGACTGCAGGGAGAAAGGAACCTTTCTCCACAGTTGGTGGGACTGTAAACTTGTACAACCATTGTGGAAATCAGTGTGGAGATTCCTCAGAAAACTAGGGTTAGAGGTCTCATCTGACCCTGCTATTCCCCTACTAGGAATATACCCAAAAGAATTCAAAGAATCATATTGTAAAGTCATATGTACACCCATGTTCCTAGCAGCTTGGTTTGTTACAGCCCAGTCTTGGAAACAACCCAGATGCCCATCAACTGGAAACTAGATAAAAAAGATGGTTTTAAAAAATAAAATGGAGTATTACTCTGTCATAAAGAATGACGTTTCATTCATTTATGTGCAAATGAATACATCTTGAGGACACACTAATAAGTGAAATAAATAGGTTAAATATATGTAAATACTGTATCTTTTCTTTGGTATGAGAACCTGTTGATGTAAATGAGTTCTAGAATGTCTGATAGATTTTGTAAAATAGGAAATATTCAAAGGGTATGTGGTAGGGGAATGTAATGAGGGGAAAGAATAAATATGATTTGGAAAGAAAAAGAAATAGCATGTATATAAGGGGTTGGGGGTTGTGGGTGGGTAGGGATGTGGGTAAAAATGAGAATTAACTTCTGTCATATACTGGTACAAATTCCCCAATGTTAAATGTGTTTGTGAACTGTATAGAAAGTGTACCAAGAAAGAACACAATTAAAAAAAAAGATTAGCAGAACCCCTCATCAGAAGCTAGGCCCAACAGCAAAATCTGCATTACTTGATTTTAAGATAGTAACTTTCTGGTGGGAGAAAACTCAGTTTGTCTTCACCAAGTGTTTTATAGCTCCACGTGTCTGTGCACATTGGTTTACCGTAGAGTACAGTTGTCTTAATAAAACTTGACTATTTGTGGAGTGGGTAGGGATATGGGTAAAAATCAGAATTAACTTGTGGCATATACTGGTACAAATTTCCCAATGTTATATGTGATTTTGAGATGTATATAAATTGTACCAATAAAGAATTTAATTAAAAAAACTTGACTATTTGATAACACTGACAAAAGAAAGGAGATATTTTTTTTAAAAAAATGGCTTCTAATCCATATGACTTCAAATTGTTTTACTTGGATACATCACACACAGAGATAATGGTGGCGAACACAATTATTTCTGCAAGTCTTTATAAAAGGTACTGAAGATACTCTGTGAGATTTGTTAGCCAAACAGCTAACAAATTAAAATCAGTCATACAGTAGCCTATGGGAAGTGAAGGCCCTAGAATGGTCTAGGCAGTACCCCCTGAACCTATGAACTGTAGAATGTTTGCCATTAATAACCATAGATTAAAAGGGTGTGTATATCTGTGTTCCATAAAAGAATTAAAGTGATGCTTAAAAAGTTAAAATGAGGGCCAGAGGGTTAGCTCAGTGGTTCCAGCGCCTGCCTCGCAAGCACAAGGTCCTGCGTTTGATCCCCAGTAACCACATACAATGCTGGGCGTGGAGACTCACGCCCACCAGCAATCAACCAGCAATCAACCAGCAATCAGCACCACATACCACAGTGCGGGGCGTGGTGGCTCACGCCTGTAATCCCAGCACTCAGGAGGCAGAGGCAGGAGGATTGCTGAGTTCGAGGATTGCCTGGGCTACATAGTGAGCTCAGAGCTAGCCTGAACTACAAAGCGAGACCCTGTCTCAAAAAAACAGAAAAAAAAAAAAAAAAAGGTTAAAATGAAAGAAAATGAGTAATCTGTCTTTCTAAGCAATTGGTTTCTGGTAAAAATAAAACATTTAAATTGAGAAAACTTAAAGAATATTGAAAAATTTAAAGAAACAAAACAACACTCAAAAGCCCAAGAAGGTCTTTTAATCAGAAAAAAAAAAAAAACTGTTTCTAGAAATGGACCATTTATATAGGGCTGCAACACATCTTCTCCTATCTTTATATCACTCAGATTCTTCTACCCATTTTGAAAATTCCTACTATGAACTCTGATTTACAATCCTCTTTATGTTAAATGATTTATTAATGATATACTTTATATGCATTCACTTATATTATAATTCATACTTTAAGGATTATTAAATCAACTACTTATATTCAAAAGAACATGTTATCTAATGCTCTTATTAATAAAATATTAAAAGCAAAAGATCAGTGATTTCATTTTCAATATGTACCTTATTAGACTTAGAAGTATTCTGCCAAATTTTGCATTTTTTACTTAAAAATCGCATTCTTTATTCTGTTCTGCAATATGTTCTGAGAAAAATATCATATTTTGGATATCTCTGCAGGTAACGACTTTACAATACTCTTCAGGGGCACTAAAATAGTATATTCACTGATCCATACATGCCAATCTGCATATTATTAGTTTTCTCAGAAAGAAAATTGAATTAGCTTTATCTCATCCTTGGTGAATTGAATTATATTTCACTCCAATAAAATATCAAAGTCATCAAGAAAACAAAGATTTCAAAAGCAAATGAAGGAAATAATGTTGTTCCTGCCCTACAGTAGCAATTCTGCTATTTTTGTTTCCCTGCATATACCTTCACTTGAAAGGAACTGGCCAAGGTTGACATATTACAGTTCTGCCTAGCAGAAAATATTTTTAAGAGCAATTTGGTAGAAGCAATGGCTCTGGGTTGTGCAGTGACCCTGCAACTGGCAGTTTAAACCCCAGATAGGCTGACTCATCCCTTCCACATTCAGAAGTTTAAAATAAATAAATAAATAAGGCACACATCTTGCAATTTACTGCATGCAAATCTCTGAGGCTAGGTTGTAGATCATCTGCTCAGGCTGTTAAATTATATCCCAGTACGCAAATTGAAAAACCTCAAACTCAGTTGCTGTGACTGTCTGACTTCTATGAGCATCATCAAGCAATGCTCTGTAACTCAAAGTTCCATTCTAGAAGAGATACTAATTATTTGTAGATCAACCTAACTGCACAGCATTCTACAAAAACTATCATGTGGCTAACGTGCATGTGGAATCTGGAAATGAACAGAACAAAGAAGCATGGCCTGGGATTTCAGGTTCACCCACATCAGGAATCTCCAAGAGAATGCCAAAAAAGACTGTGAATACAAAAAAATTCAGAGAAAGGTTAAAAGACTGGTTCATGGAAGAACTGGTATAACTGTGGTTTATGAAGGGGAGCAGGTTACTAGATTTTTTTTTCATACCAAGCTCAATACCCTTTCTTACAGCATCAGTGAATAACGACTTCCTCCTGTTATCCAAATGGAAGAACCTGGTCTGTACTCTCCCTGAGATTTCTACTCACTATAGCAATTCTTCTCTGTTCTTTGTCTTCACAGTCTTCTTTTTCTGTTCTCCTTACTGATTTTTTTCTAAAACTCCCATTTTAGAAAAGTAAAACATGCTGGGCATGGTGGCTCATGCCTATAATCCCAGCACTCAGGAGGCAGAGGCAGGAGAATTTCTGAGTTTGAGCCTTGCCTGGGCTACATAGTGAGCTCAGGGTCAGCCTGAACTACAAAGTGTGATCCTGTCTCAAAAAAACAAACAAAAAAGTAAAACATTTAACCTAGCTTTCCTGCTTCCTTCTAGCTTCTCAAATATCTGGCAAACTAGGGTTTCTCCCTCACCTCTGATTTATTTATAAACTGAAAGTTCTTCACCCAGCCTTTTCAAAACTACTTAGCTAAACCAAAACAACTTCTTGCTAATGCCAGCTTACTGACCCACTATTGAAACCTGACCGCTCTCTTCTTCAAATTACTTAATATCTTTTGCTTTTGTGAACCATTCTTTGCTGGTTTCCCTCAAAACTCTAGCCACTCTGTAATCACAACTGTGGTCTTTGTTTCTAGTCACCATGTAAATGCAACTTTTGCTTAAAAATTATGACCACATTATTCTACCCTACTTCGCTCACTTTTGTCAAGTGATCATGGATGATGGTCTGGAACTTTGTTTTATTTCCCTAAGGTGTGTGTAAATATGTCCAATTGATACAGATGATTTATACACATAATACTCAAGTCAAACATCTGGTATCTTCCTGTCTCTCTCTGGCTTTAAACCAATTACTCACCACACATTTCCATTTAGAACTTCTCCAGATCACACAGATTCAAGGTATCTCAAACTAAACTCTATGTTCCTCAAACCAAACTCATACTTTCCTATTTGTTAAATGTTTTCCCTGGGTTTCTGACCTTGGTAAATCATGTACATTTGATAGTTCCCTGTCTCTACTGCACTCACAGCACACTCAGAATCATGGTTAATGTACACACACCCTCAGCAGTCAGGCTTCATGGGTTCAAACACCATCTCCTCTACTCAATAGCTCAGTGGTGTTTACCAATTAAATTCTACATGCCTCATTTTCTTCACTTATTACATAAGGATCTTTACCTCAGAAGATTATGATGAGGCTCAGAGGATATAATCCATATGAAACAATTAAATTAGGACCAGCAATAATGTTTCAGTGTTAGCAAGTATTACCAAACCTATCTGAAATAAATGTCTGTGAGAAACAGGGGAAGGAATGTAACTAGAACCTTTGCATTAGATTCTAGTTTCCTGTGCATCCACAGCACACAGTGAAAAAATAACTAGATAGAAGTGAGAAGCTGAGTTTGGCCCTGATCCATGCTACTCTGGGTAGCAAAAGCCCCCAGCCTCCAGCCTGTGCCTCTAGAGGAACAAAATGAAGCAAAGACTCGCCGGGCGTGGCGGCTCATGCCTGTAATCCCAGCACTTGGGAGGCAGAGACAGGAGGATTGCTGAGTTCGAGGCTTGCCTGGGCTACATAGTGAGCTCAGGGCCAGCCTGAACTACAAAGCGAGACCCTGTCTCAAAACAAAACAAAACAAAACAAAACAAAACAAAACAAAACAAAACAAAACAAAAAAACCCCACACAAAACTGTAGCAAAGACTCAAAGGGCAGAACAGACACTCACAATGCGGAAGTTCCACTGTGAAGCATCACAGATGTGGGACCACCAGCGTCCTTATTGCTACCAGAGTTGAAGGTGAGTAGGCAGGCAGGCAGGCAGGTCTGGTCAGTTTGGAGCTTCTAATTATTTGTCCCAAACAGGATAGTTCTGCACACAGAAATTGACACGCAGCTGATATGCATGTTGAGGCCCTCAAGTGTGGCCCTCCCTGTCTAGGCAGGCACCTCCAGAAAAAGTGCAAATCTCCCTGTGCGTAGGAAACCCTCTCTGAGAGCGCAACTCTCGAGTCCCATCTTCAGTCCTCCGCATCTGTCCGTCACTACATTTCAGCAAGCCACCTCCATGTCCTTTCTCCAGGCGCTCTCGCCCACGGAGAGAAGACCACGTCATCACTCCTGATGCAGAATGCAGAGCAGACAGACGGCTACCCGGGGACCAGAGGCGCCAGGAGTCCTTGAAGAACATACATCCGCAGTGATCCCCAACAGTCCCCGCTTCACAATTTTGGAAACTAAAGCGTGGCTTCCTTTCTTTCTTATCTTGTTTTCAAACTCCTCCTTTTCTCACTTATTCTCTGAAGCCAACAAACCAATTCCAACTCCTCCCACAGGAAAACTGTCTTCCTCAATGCTCAATGCAAGGACAATTCCTCACTGCCATTCTGTCCTTGGCAGCTTAATTCTGGCTCCAACTAGGGATCCTTAGTATTCACCAAATTTTAAATGATATACAATTTCATATTAAAATATTACATGAAATAATTTTAAATTTAATACTGGAAAACTTCCAGAAAAAGAGTACTAATCTGTACAATCATCACGTTCAATTCATGGAAGGCACTATTTTATTTATTTCTTCTCAGTTTTTTTCCCATGGACAAATGATGCTGATGCTGTTACTATTTTAAAGCTGAGCAGTCCACTGAATTCCTATGTGGAAGATGAGGATTCTTCCCGCTCTGTTTTTATTTTACTTCTTAACTACCTTTTTCCAATCATAATTTCAAAGAAGCTAACATTATAGTAACTAATTTGAATGCTCAAAAAATCATTCACTTTCTGCCGGGCGTGGTGGCTCACGCCTGTCATCCCAGCACTCGGGAGGCAGAGACAGGAGGATTGCTGAGTTCGAGGCTTGCCTGGGCTCCACAGTGAGCTCAGGGACAGCCCGAACTACAAAGTGAGACTCTGTCTCAAAAAAAAAAAAATCATTCACTTTCTTATCAACACTTTTAATATAATTAAGAGTAGTACAGTGAAGAAAATGTCATTGTTTCTTGTATTCCTGTCACTAATTCTTCAATAAATCTCTGTCATAGAGAATATAAGACAATCTTTCATTTTAACTTTTTTTTTTTCTTTTGAAGATCTTCTTCTGGTTTTCCTGCCTCCTCCAGCAGCCAAAGCTGACTGCTCTGTCCACAGGGTACGTAGGAACCCTTCTTGTCTTCGGCTTCATTTTTCTACCAGTCACCTTTGTTTCTTTTCTGAGTTTTATCTCTAGATTTCTGGATCTCATGTTGCATTCACTTTATGATTCACTCTCTTGGTTTTGTGAACCACAGGAGACATAAGTGGAAAAATTCTGAATCCGGGTGTCCTCTAAATTACCTTTCTTTTCCTCTCCTTTTGTCTTTTAACCCTCTCAGAGTAGCTAGCCATCAACTTCAAAACTGCTGTCATTTTCCACCTGAGTATTATAACATTGTTCTATTTTTTCTAGTTTGTAGTCTTTCTGTTAGAAAAATTCTTTTTGTGACCTTTCTTTATAAAAGGTTATTTTTTCCTTTATTCTGAGTGTTCAAAAAATGTCATAATGATTGCAGTATTGTGTGTGTATTTCTAAATCATTATACCATTCCTCCAATGAACATGTTCAGTCTGAAGTATCAGGAATCTTGGATTGCTTTGAGGGAATGGGAGATATTATGTTTTTTTGCAATATTTTTCCTATTAGAATTCCTGATCACAGGGTTTTTTTCATTGTTAACTTCCTTAGCAGTTAGTACAAGACACACAAGTATTTGACATATACTTACTGAATACATTAGCATACTAAATTTCTCAGTTCATTTTACCTAGCTTTTCCTGTTATTGTCTTTTTAATCTATTTCTAAGTGTTTCCTTCCTTTTAATGCCCAATCCTTACACTATTTCTAACTTCTACAATCATATGTTCAATTCTAAAAGTCTTTCGTTCAATAAATGATCTTTTCACATTTCATCTTATTCATCTTTTATATGTCCTCTATTTCTCTGTGAGCTTATCAATTCTGGCATTTTGTTATTTATTTTGAAAACTATACTATAAGAATTTCCATTTCTATTTTCCATTTTCCCATGCTTTTGTCTCATGGGACAATTAACTATCTTTATGTGAAGGTAAGACAGGAAGAGGAGCCTGGGAAATCTGTAAATAGATGGCTAGTGAGTTTTACAGCACAGCGACTGGGATTTCAACTGGCTTCACATGTCAGTGTGCAGAAATCTTTTCTTCTGCCCACCATACAGTCTTCACAGAAAGAAATCCACCATTCCCCACCTAGGGAGCTACAAACATTGGATAAAACTTCCTGCAGAAAGGATTTGATGGTTTATCTGTGTAATATCCCCATTTTCAGTTATCTTTAGTCTATTACCTGATTTCCTATAGTTCACAGTACTTGCTGCTCATCTTCTTCAGAGAGTCAGCCTGTCTTACATTGGGAGGAACTTGTCCGTGACAGTGAAGACAATGTGGGAAGTAGCTGCTCATTCAGAATCTCTGCCCTCTCTCAGTCCTGGTCCAGGGACAATGGTTGCGTGAATTGCTGAGCTACCCCGATCCCTACAGTGAGGGCCCAGTTTCTATTTGCACTTCCTCCTGTGTGGAGTGGTTCCCATTCTTTTCTACCTACGTTTCTTTTCTTTTACTTTTCACTTTCCACGATGGCACAGATCTCATCCTTAACTCCATCCTCAATCTTTCTCCTTATAAAATTTTACTTTTTTGCCAAAAGAAGTGGGAGAAAGGTGCATATAAACATGTAAATACAAGCTTTCATGGTCCCATAGATTCCCTTTCACTCTTTGATTATGAAATCTGGCTTCTGTTCCTTTCTTGTCATTATAACTGCTTTTGGAAGAATGAGCAGTAGAATTCTACATTTTAAGACCAATACACTGGTGCTCGCAAAACTTTCATACACTTGCACATGCACACACACACACATGCACACACACACACACATGCACACATTAAGACGGTATACTCAAGTGTGCTCTGGGCAGCTAGCCTCATTGTTTAACCCTCCTTACTCCTTTAAATGATACCACTATCTTCCTTACTACCTCATCTAGACTTCTAGGCCTCTTCCTGTTCTCCCTCATCCTTCCCTGAGTAGAGAAGAATGTGTCCTGTGTCCTGTATGACTGTTTCCCTCCTAACTGCAGTGCCTAGCCTTTGCTCTACTTCTTCATTCATATCTAGGCTACTGAAAATTCTGGTTATTTTTTCTCTCTTTATTCTTGTACTTCATATTATGCTGCATGTGCAAACTTTCCTGCACACGAATGTACTTATGTCCCTGCCTGTTGAAAGGAAATAAATCAGAACTTATTAGTAAAAATCCTTTCATCCTAAGTCACAGTAACTAAGTCCAAACAACCTCAGGCACTCTGTGGTTCACATTACCGAATGGCTGAGAAAGGAGGCTTGGCTTCACAGGCCTGGTATGCGTGGGGGATTTATACGCCATGAAGATGCTCCCTGGGTCTCTCCTGGGCTTCTCTTGGTAAGTTTGGTTTAAGAACTCAAAGCAACTATGCCCACAAGGCAGGGGATCTTTGCTATCTGTAGACTGGAGTACACATTTCAGTAGTTGTGTGGCCAGATGAGCAGCCACATCTTTTAATTTTTTAGTCTTTTAATTACAATTTTTAAAATCCCAAAGATATATACTGGTGAAACCAGCTCAGTATCTGTATCTGCTTCTGTAGCCAGTAGAGACAGAAAAGATTGGCAGAGATCATTAGAATGCAGAGGTAAGAACTCAGCATCCCAAAGTAGTAATTAGAAGAGCAACTTGATAATAACAGCTGTCCACCACATGATACAAACTGTCTAGACTTTTTGTTTTGTTTTGTTTTTTGAGACAGGGTCTTGCTTTGTAGTTCAGGCCAGGCCTGAGCTCACTATAGAGTCCAGGCAAGCCTTGAACTCAGCAATCCTCTTGTCTCTGCCTCCCGAGTGCTGGGATTACAGGCATGAGCCACCACGCCCAGCCAAACTGTCTAGATTTGAATCCACAACTCTCCAACTGTATAACCAGGACAAACTATCTTCTCAATGCATTCACTGTCCCAGGTATAAAATGACAACAGTGACAAAAATCACCACATAGACCTGTTCATTTAAGTAACAAAAAATGTTAGAACTGCACTAGTGTCAAACAAGTAATACATACTAGTCATTTACAGCAACTGAGATTCTTCTCAACGTAACAAAGGCCATTACAGTCTTGCAAACCTGTTTATTTCTTTACCTTACTTGTCCTCACATGTCACATCAGAACTTCTGAGCCAGGCAAGATAATGTACATCCCCATCCCCCTGATTTTACCCAGGTGATCTTTCTCTCTCAAATCCATTTTCTTAATCCTGCCTATTTATCATTTAAGACTCCAACCCTTTCAATATTAAACTATTTCTTAATTTTTATTCAAAATGACGTAAAAAGTCAACTATTCATATTTGACAATTTTCATTGCTCCTCAAGATCTGAAATAGGAAGCCATCCTTTCCCTTTCCCCTTTCTACTCCCGTGGTTGCTTTCTACAAAGATTCCCACAGACACCGCCCCAGTGCAGAGCGAATTCCAAATACACTATTAAACTTCCACTTGAACCTCCATGCTTACAACTCCAAGACCTCTTGAATGTCATCTCTTCAAAGCTGGATTCAATCTTCCTACCATTTGCTTTTTCTCTACCTGTAACAGGCATAATAAATAGAATTGAGAAATCATCAAAATTATAATGACTCTTGTTCTCTTCTCCATCTGCTCCATGAGTGAACTATGAATACCCTTACATTCTAACGTGAGACCCAATATTCTTAGCTTGACACAGGCTGTCACACATGTAAACCATACCCACCTCTCCTTTTCCATCTTGAATCATTCTCCTCGCTACTGAGAACACACTACTGTATCTGACTTCAGAGTCCTCCAATGTGCCAAGGAACTTCCTGACTTTTTTTCTTACTCATGCTTTTCCTCTGCCTGCAGCACTCCTTCCCTACCTCCAAAAAATGGATAAATGTTTTCCTACTTCATTCTCAGCTTAAATGAAACTATGCCCATTAGCCTATGCCAGAGAGTTCTTTCCATTTCTACAGCATTTTGTTCTTCATTTTTATGTCCAGGTCATAATTTTAACTAACTCATTCTGTCATCGATTCCTTATTTTCATTTCACCTGCATTTTCTACAAGTTGCCTCCAAAGCAGAGTCTTTGTCAGGTATATAACTAAAACAACAACTTCAACTTCTTCTCCTCTTCTTCTACTTCTTTCTTCTTCTTTTTTTTTTTTGCGAAACACTTATCGTATCACTAGTACACAGAAATATTTTAAATCAATTTAATGGCCAACATTAGATGAAATGTGTAAATTATGAAAACTATTTCAATCTATTATTCTTTTATTGGCTATTAAAATATTCACTAAGAAGTGCTATGAGAAAATATAACACAACTATGGGTGAAGAAAATGAAATATAAATTATGCATAGTATTTGAGCTATTTAAGAAATGCAAAAGACTAGATATAGTAGGCAGAAATGCAGTTCCCTTCTCCAAAATGCCTGTATTCTAATTCCTGGAATCTGTGACTAAGTTCTATTAAATGGCAAAGGGAATTTATGTTTACTAATAAATCAACAGCTGATGCTAACATAAGATTACCCTAGAATATCACTCAGAGCAGCATGTAACCAAAAAAGGCCTAGAAATGTGTAAAATGAGACAGAAGAGGAAGAGTCATACAAGAAAGAGCACTGGATATCAGTGGCTTTGGAGAACTAATACCTTTGTTGTTTCAAGTCACCACATTTGTGGTGCTGTACTTTTGCCCAGCAGTAATGGGCAACTAACACAAGACAGTTTATAATAGAGTTGTACTTTTTCTCTTTTTCCAAATCTCGTATGGTTTTGCAAGCAGGCGTTCTGTCCTGCCATTCTGACTGCTTTCAATTCTATTCTAATGGTACAGTCCGTGGCACTGTGCCTAAGACATATTCTATTTATCCCATAAAATTAAAAAAGAAATCTAGAAAAGCTATCTGGCTCACAAAGAGTTGTTAAATGACAATGCAGATGGCAGTTAAAATTTCATGTTTTTTAATAAAATGATGACTAAATACACTTTTATCAGTTACATTAATATAACAAAGGGGCTGAGAATGTCTACATAACTTGATGACTTTAGCAATGAAAGACAGAAATAGTTATGAGGATACTATTACTATCTTTGCACTTCGTTATCCTTTTCTTATCCTTTTATGGTAGTAATAAAAATAAGCATAGGATTTGGGGATCTAAGAAGCATGTTTCAGTTTCTGAATGGGAAGAAAAAGGAAATTCTCTCACTGGAAAATTTTGTAGTCCCAGTGTTTTGTAGATATTTTATTTCCTCTTGAAATAAAGTTTCTGTATAAAATACACATAGATAACTACAATATTTTGTACTTTAAAAAGTTGTAGGATACTCCAGGATGGCACAAGCTTTAGGATAGTAAATTTACTTATAATTATAAGATTATAAAATCTACTCACTGCAGAATTATGCATTCAACAAAGTAATTCTTATTCAGGGTACAGGGAGTATATGCACACTCTTGAAAGGTCTGAAATGTAAACTAGTATAGAATATAAGCTTTTTTGTAAAATAGAGGTAAATGGAATTTCATACCATAAACTATAACAATTACTTCCATATGTGCTTAAATAATTCACACAGTTTTAAGACTTTTGTAGTTATCTCCTAGTGAAAAAGGTGATAAAAGTGTTCACTTTTATTTTCACACATGGACAAATAACCTAAACTTCATCAATATGGTATCAATGCCATATTATAGATGAAGGAAGTTATCTAGAAAGAAAGGACCCCACCAAGAAAATTGAGGAGGAAAAAAAAAAAAAGCACGACAATCACACAAACTGGTTTCATTTCCCTCTAGCACCTTCTAGTGGCAAATATAGTGTATTGCTGAATCCTTTAACTGGCGGAGAGTTTACTTCAAACATTATTTAGCACATATTTTATGAATTTTTCAGTTTTATGCCTGTATATTTTATATTCACAATATATTAATATTATAGAATGAAATTCGTGTTCCTTTTTCACAAGTTTCCTTCTACAAATGAAAATCAAGCTAATTTATTTGCCGGCACCACAAATTTTTTCAGACCTTTCATTTCCGAAAAAAAAAGGAAAAATGTAGGACCAACTAACAGTCCTTCAGACAAACTGACAAGTCCACGTCTATGTAATTTCATTACAATTTATAATAAAAAAGAAACTTTGAGAGAGAGGTAAAGTACTTTTCCTTGTTAGAGTGAGACTATGGTGTTATATAATATCAGTAATAGCTAACAAACATGCCCTAATCTTTTACATGTATACTTTGTACATATAATATTAAAATATACTACTTATTTTTTCTCATTTGGATACACAAAAAGCTAATGTGCTATTATCCCCTGTAATTACTACAGAAAAGTAATAATTTATTCCACAATTAGAAAAATGTAAGAGACAAAGAAACAAATGAACTTTCATAGTCAAACACACATGAAAGTATAGATTTGTCACTTTAACTTAGGTCTGTATCAGGGATCAAATATTTGAGAATTGCACATGAAAAATTATTTTCACTCTATTGAAAGTACCTGTTGCATAAGATGTAAAAGGTAGAAATGAAATAAGAATATCACAGTAGATAAAATATAACTACATATATATACATATATACATATAATATATGTAACATATTAAATATTTATAAATATATAACTATAAAATATATAAAAATATATAACTATATATATACATATGCATATATAGAGAGATTTGATATACAGATATGACATTAGCATTGTAAAAGGAAGACCCCCAAATCTTTGAGGTCATACAAGTGCAAGCGACTACTGCTCAGTCTTCCAATTAATCCCCATTTATTGCCATAATCATTGGGCAGCCAATGAATTATAATTTGACTTTGCACATGGATTTCCTACACGGAGCCAGATGATTCAAGTCTTCACAGCATCCATCATAATTTGAAACCCATCTGCATCCATGGCAGAGATCACATCTATTTTATTTATCACTGACTCCTAAGAACCAACAGACTGCTGGGCAAACTTGCTACCCCTGTGCTCCAGGCTTCCACTTGGCCTAAGCAGCCCACCAACCTTCTTGAGAAGCATCAGATGACAATTCCTCCAGAACTCGGACATTTTTCTTACTTTTCAACATCATTTACTGTACTGATTAAGTGGCCTGGTTTTACAACCCTATATACAATGACATAGTCTTCAGCTTACTTTACTGACAATTCAGGAATAGCCAGAGCTAAGAAAGCAAAGGGGCCTGAGAGTGGGAAATACTTGATGTGTCACACAATAGCCAGAGAAACCAGAGACCCTGTCACTGTCACTGTCACACTGTATTCTATGGTCTGGTCCGTGTTTAGCACCTACTAGAAAACGAAATACATAGTGAGGAATAAGGAGTGTTTCCTCCCCTCCCACACCTCCAGCCTTCTGCCTCCCTTCCTTCCGCCAAAGTGGAGAAATTATGACTCTACTTGATAGAGATTGCATATAAAGTAGAAAATATTCATTAAAAAGCTGAAAGGCAAAAGTTACTTAGTATCACTATAGCTGATCACATAAACATTACAACCACTCTCCTAGTGAATGTGGAAACATTCAGAAAGATACGAATACACATCACCTCAGCCTATGCTTTTCGAAGCTTATGAGAACAAAATGACCATGTTTTTAAGGCAGAGAGTTACACTTTATAAGTAAGATTTTGGGCAGGAAACCCTTATCCTCCAAGTTTTGCCTGATTTCCAAGGAACAAGACAAAATTTCTATCAGTGATGCCATGCAATAAATAGTTGGCTTAATTCTACTTAAACCATTCTCTTGTATAAACAAACCAGGAAAACAGCCTGGACATACTTCAAAACGTTCTAAAGAACTCAATGAACCATATAATGACATTATTTAACAAAATTTCTCTCAGACTTTAGCAGAATAATGTTCGTCTCTTTCCATTACTGCAAATTATGTGTAATCTGAATACTGCCTGTATTTTAGTTTCATAGCTTGCCCTATAATAATCAAAAGTTATTGCTAAGCAGCATTACTGGTTTAATGTTTTGTAGAAGCTAAGGTTTAAATATCAAAAATGTGAATACTAAGATTCCCTGTGCCAATATTTTTTCTACTACCTGGTGCTTCAGAATATTAAACAGAGCATACACTTTTCCTGAATGTGAACAAGATTATTAATTACAAGAAGTCTTGAATTCTGTTTCTCCTGAACAAAGATTATTTATAATTCCTAGCAAATAAAGTGTGTTAGTCACAGCCCAGTTCGCTGCACAGAAAAATGGTACCACACAACAGAACTCATTTTCTTGTCTCTTCTTGTGTATAGAAATTTCCCTCAGATTCAAACAAGAGGATAAACAGAACTATGTCTCATGTTGGGAAAAACAGCTGTAAGCTTCAGTATTGCTACTGTCAATGAAAATAGCCGGCAAAAAATATTGAGATGGGGCTTTTAGTTCCATTTAAACACACAAAATATATGGCTTGTGACAACTGCCTCAGTTTAAAATCACTATTCTTTCAGGTATGTTAGTCTAGAATTTCCTGTCAAAAGAAAAACTAAGCAATACAGTGAGTTCCAGGCCTGGTTAGGATTGGTTCTCTTCCACCAGAAATGCCTGTTTAAAAAGATAAAAGGAAATTCTATTTAACTTTTATTCTTTTTGTCATGATTTGATACCTATATCCCTTATTAATATGTAGGATTGATATCACCATAGTTAAATAATGAAATTGTAGTACTATAGCATTCCTGAAGTGGAAACAGGATCCATTCACATGTATAAGGGAATTTGATTAATATAAACTGGAGATGGAAAAAAATGTAAGACAATGGATTTTTCAATAGATTCAGATTTCTTTGCTGATCATGAGGATGGAGCACAAGCGGCAGCCCAGCCAGTGGAACAGGCTTGCCATCACCGTAAGCTCCTACCACACGAGGTAAGTGAGGCAGGGGGAGCCGGGGGTTCAGAGAAGCAGAAAACAGGAGAATGGGCGAGACAAAGTGCCACCCGCCATGGGTCCAAAAACGACAGCTCTCCAGTTCCTGTGAGTGGAGGACGATGAAAGGGGGGAGGCTTTCCTGACACAGAAAAAAGCCGCTCTGTCCCCTCCGCGCACACAGAAGGGGCGCTGCGCTTGCGGCTGTGGTCCCCAGGGAGGCCGGCAGCCCCCACCCCCACAGAGAGGCCTCCGGCACTGCTAGCTGGAGGCTCCGGAGGGCAGGGAAGCCCCGAGACGGACACGGAAGTGGTCCGGGGAGATCTGAAAGTGGGCAGAGACTGGCACCCTGGCTGGCGGTTGGCTCGGGACAGCCAGAAGAGGACGGATGTTCTGCTCTAGTTTCCAAACACCTGAAAGGCCTGAGATGGCATGGGGTCCAGACTGATGCCCAGGCTGCCCAACGGGGTCCTATGCAAGCTTGGGTGCAGCCCAATGTCCGCCCAGGTAGGTCTGAGACAGATAGATGACTGCGGGAAGAGAGAGAGGGAGAAAAGCGCCCGGTCTTCTGGCCGTACACTGGGCAAGAAAAGCCCGTGGGGATGACCGAGCCTGGGCGGGCGGGTAAGGGAGCAGCGAATGGGGCTCCTAGCAGACGCCGGGGGAGAACTGGGGAACCAGCAAGTGGGGAAGCTGCGCACTGCTTCCACAGACCTTCGTAGTCAGGAGGCCGCTGACTCTCGAGCGCGAGCCGGGCCCCGAAGCTGGGGCAGGCGACTGTGTGGCCCCGGGGGCCCGGCCGCTCACACTCTGACCGACTCCAGGACTCATGAGCAGCAGCCAACAGAGGTTTTCCTTTCCGTCTCTGCTGTTGTTTCCTTGGTTGTTCGTTCCGCCTTACAGTGCTTGTTTTGTGGAGGTTTTGGGTTTTGTTTTGTTTTTCATTTTCTTATACTGCATTGTTTTCTTTGGTTCTTGTTCCTTATTGGTATTGTTGTTATTTTACTTTATTCTTTAAGGATTTCCCCCTTTGTCCTGATCCTCCTTTTAGTCCTTTTTTATTATTTTTTAAAATTTTATTTCTCCTTCCTGTTTTTTCTCCTCTCTCTACCATTTTCCACCTCCTTGCCTCCCTCCCCCGTCCACCTACCATACGCGCACATGTAACAAGAGCCTGGATATGCGTATTGGAGATCAATAGTCATTCGGTGCTGTGACTTAAGCATTGCCTTTCAAGGGCACGTCAAGCCAATGCTTAACAAAGTGGGGCTTAGATGATCCAAACCAAACTAACTATAAATGTTTTAGCAGGTTCCAAAAATTTCATTCTCCATCAATCTGTAAATGTACTTCTACCACCTCCCTTCCTTTTCCTACTCATAAAAATAATTCAAACTCCCTCCACAGTAGGCCTTTACCTCAGCTAAAAGAGAACTCCAACAGAATATGGCTTCCTTTCTATTTTTCACTTATTGATACTTTCTCTTATTTGTCCTCTTCCCCTTTGACAAAGTTCCTCTTCTTCCCCTCTTCAGCTCAAATGCATTACATTTTTTACTTGTTTTTCCCTAACAACAGCAGTAAAGCATAATCTTTAAGGGGTACTGATAAATGGTGAATTTAGTCAATCAAGTTGTAATGTTTATGATTACTTATGCTTGGACATGTTGATGCTCTTATGACCAGTAAAAATGATCTTACAACACAGTGACCAGGCTCATTCCAGTTAAACTGAATAGGCTGAAAGGATAAACAATACTTGGCAAACCCAACAACATGTCAGCATAAAAAAAGTCTAAGATATTTTCACAGCAAAAATAAATTGTCTTCACTCTATTTGACCCCACAACCACACACACACACACACACACACACACACACACACACAGATGCATGGAAAAACAGAACAACAGAAAACCTCCAAACACTTCCAACTCTCCCAAAGCAGATACAAGGAGAACCGGTGGAGTGCAAACCAAAGCTAAAATAGGCAAGCTGCACAAAATGATAGCAGTGAAGCAAAGAAACTGAGTGAGTTCAAAGACACCATAACCCACAAGACAGGGGAACTAACAAGCTGGCCAATGTGGTTATGGAAGAAACAAATGAAACATTAGAAGAGCTTACCAAAACTATTTAAAACATGAATGACAAATTTACCAAAGAAACAGAGTCCAAGAAAAAGTGCCAAACAGAAATCCCACAGACAGATACTTCTACTGAATACCTGAAGAGCAAAAATGATCAATATCAGGAAAGGGGCTCACAACGCCAGGACAACATGGAAACATATGATGATACACTCTGAGAAACCTTCAAACAGTGAAAACGCAATACAAATTCATCCAACAGCTGCTAGATGATGCTAAGAAGACTAACCTGTGGCTAGTTTCAGTTAGAATTAGAGGACAGCACACATGAAATAACAATCTTTTTACAGAAATCAGAGCAGAAAACCTTCAAAGTTTAGAAAAATAATCAGTCATGTTCAACATATACACAATTTCATTCATGCAAGATGGAAAATATTATAGGGATGTGTGGTTCAATAACGGATGGCCAGGGATGTAGTTCAGTGGCACTGTGCCTGCCTGGCAAGGAACCACAAGGTCCTGAGTTTGATCTCTAGTACCACACAAAAGTAAAATAAAATAAAGTTTAAAAAAATGAAAACTCATAATGCTCATATATTAAGGTTACTCTTAAGTGAAAAAAATAAGACACACATGCAAAAATACTGCATTGTTTCTCTCGTGTGAGAAACTGAACATGTAAATGAGAATCAAAGTGTATAATAAATATTGAGAAATAGGAAGAAAATGTTCAATAGGAAAGGGGAGCAAATGGGGGACAGAGGAAAGGAAATGGGAAAGAAAAAGATAAAGGGAAAATGGAAACAAAGCTTATGCAAATAGGGGGAAGTGGTGGGGTTGAAG
The DNA here is from genome assembly GCA_004025085.1 of Thryonomys swinderianus. Taxonomy (NCBI): domain Eukaryota; kingdom Metazoa; phylum Chordata; class Mammalia; order Rodentia; family Thryonomyidae; genus Thryonomys; species Thryonomys swinderianus. Next base: position 9,423 of record PVIC010000661.1, on the reverse strand, counting down.
GGAGGGCAGGGGAATGAGAAAACATAAGCACCAAGATATATTATGTACAGGTAAATTCGCAATAATGAGTGTGATCAAAATGTATGTGTCCTAAATGGGCCAATAAACAATGAATTTATAAAGACATAAAAGTTGTAAGTAAAATATTTTCTTCCTTCATTTTTTTATCTTTTTATAACTCTAATTAATATGACACATATGTTAAGTACTACAAATATAGATCCAAATAAAAAATTTATTTTCTTGCCTAGAGTATTGTAGTAATAAATCAGATTAATGATACAGCAATCTGAAATGTGGAAGTCAATATGGAAATCACTCGAACAATTAGAATTAGAGGTCCCACTTGAGACAATTGTTCCCATTCTGGGAATGTTGTCAAAGTGTTAAAGCCTCATACTATATCAGTATATGCACATCTATTGTTATAATGTCACAGTTTATAAAACCTAATCATGTAAATAGGCCAAATGCCCATCAAAAGGACACTGGATAAAGAAGATCTGGAATGTTTTGTTGTTGTTGCTGTTGATGTTGTTTTAAAGAAAATGGAGTGCTATTCACCCATAAAGAATGTTTAATTTATTTTTTAGAAAAACCATAGAAACACAAAGAATTGGTGATTTTATTTTGCACAATATCCTCTGCATATTCTTATAGCATCTACCACTTATTAGTAATTTCTCATGGCACTGAGGTTTGTTTAGAACAATGAACACTCCTCATCCATTTTTTTTTTTTTAATCTGAGGCCATGTAGTGTTACACATAGGTTTGACATATTGGGTTTCTTGTTTGTTTTTCAGTAGCAAGAATTAAACTCAGGACCTTGAACCTGCCAGGCAAGAGCAGAGACAGTGAGCTACCACCACGAGCCCAAAACACTGTAACTTTGAGAAAACATTTCACAGCATGTACCTATTTCTACAAAGTATGCTATATGGTTAATTAAAATTCCCTTGTTATAGGACAGAGAAATAAATGTATCTTTTTCCTAATGATACCCATAAATAGGATCTTTCATTTATTTTGTCTTTTTTGAGCAAAAGGATTTTTACTGGTTTCCTAAGGTTCCTATAAAGTTTTCTGTCATTACTGCAAAAAATTCCAAATTGTTAGTTATTTAAACTCCTTTAAGTCAACAAATATATTCTCAGTTGGAAAAATCCGTGTGCCCAAAAACTACAAGAAAGATGGCCTATTTCCTTTCTAGAAATGCAATTAGATTTCTTAAAGTGCAGACTTATAAAAAATAAACAGGTGTTAAAATATCAAATATGAAGTCTTATTAGAAAAAAATTTGTCATTTCAAGGTTTATGTAGCTGGAAGGAAACTTAAAAAGATGAGACTGAATTTCATCTTAAGTGATTGAAATTTTCTAGGAGGTACCAAGTTACAGGTTTTGAATTTTGTATACATAATTACCCATCAACAGATATCACAAGTGAAATACTAGGATATTCCCTTTGATTTTACATTTTGAAAACAGCCTCAGCCCTACAGAACTTTTGATCTTTTACTCTCACAATGAAGTAAAAACCACAAAAAAATATAATTTCATAATAACCTCAACTTTCAAGATATAAATACTTCAAAAGCATATATAGTTTAACATATCTAAAATTAAGAACTCTGCAGTAATAGACTACATCTTACTGCTAACAACTCCATTGTAGGAATTTAACAACTCTACTTTTCTTGGAAAAATATTTAATGAACTATAAATTTTTAAAATTACATTTTACATTTTATACATAGGTAAACATTCATGCACATACCCAAAATGTTTGTTGTTTTAGGTATATTTAACAATTTAACATTAAAATGAATAAAGTAATAACAAATAAGATGGAGAGAGCACTAGAAACTACACAGCAAAGTTTGCAAATTAATTTCAATACCTGAAATGCATTTTTGCTAAAGAATTTATTCCATGGTGTCCATCTACATATAATAGACTGTAGATTTCATTTTCAATGTTATGATAAAGGCAGGTTAACTTTTATTTAGATGTTATTGGCAAATCAAACTTTCTAATAATGATTTGTTCTTTTCTGAGCTTAACATTACAAAACTTCTGGATTGCCAAGACAAATACATTTAAAGATAGAAGTAAAACTAAAGTTTTTATAGTTGTTGCTTTTATAAAAAGGAGCACTAAGTCAGTGTCACTGTGGCATGCTATATATTTATATAAGACCTTGTACTCTAGCATTATTCTAAATTAAAATCTGGTAGGTTAAACAAATAAAACAGAAATAAACGTATTGTTAAGTAATTAAACTTTATGAATCTAAAAAATGTATACATGATATGTTTAAATCTTTAGATGAATTGGAACATTCAATGTTCATATAAACTTCTTTGCTCCAATATATTTAAAAAGGCAAAAGTCCTCAAGCTGTTACAGTTACTTTACAAAAAGAACAGATTAAATGTCACTGCAAATTTTCTCCTGGACAGCATGTAATAAGATTTGAAAGCAAAATCTTTTAATAACAAATTTAAAAATTGAATTCATAATGTTTTAAAGTTTTATCATATACAATACTATATTTAAAATAAATGGAACCTAATATATTTTGACAACTTCTCAGTATCTAATGGTTCCTTGTTTGAGTATTTTTATTAAAGCCTTATGAAAGCTACAGTAGAGGAGAATGAAGCCAAGGGAACCTAATCCCAGAGCCAGTGATGCTCCTTCAGGTCTAAAGAGCTCTGACAGGTTGGAGGGCACAGAGTGGAGTAAAGTCTAACAGATAGGGAATAGGACACATCTGTCTGTCTTCTGCCCAGGACCCTGCACAGCTTGCAGGTATCAACATTGAAAGCAGCATGAACTATTAATTTCCTGGGGTAAATTTAATCCAGGGTGCACTGTAGTGGTCACTCTTCTCTACATATTCATAAAGTTTCATTTTGAGTGTTTCTTCGTAGCTTTGTTTCCCAAAGAGATTTGATATCCCTATGCCTTATGTCATCAACCTCTGATGAAGATTTTTGAGAAGCAGAACCTTTAATAGCATTTTCCTTTTTGTTTTCTTCTTGGGATTTCTCCAAAATTCTAATCACAGGCATACATGTGCATATAATATATTCCCAGAAAAATCTTAAGAAAGTATATATTTTTATCTCCAGAAAATAATATATTTTCTATCATACAGAGAAAAGTATTGCTGATAATAATTTAGGCATTAGTGCTATGGAAGTTCAATTTTGCTAGCCAACATTATCTACTTTATTTTAGAAATGACAAAAATGAATATATATGATTAATTACCTAGCCCACAGTAGCTAATGAACTGGGAAGTAGGTATTAGAATTAGGGTCCATATCCAAAGTGTTTAACTATAGAATCATGTCTTTACTCGCACAGGTATTATACTCCTTTATCTCTCCCTTTTTGACTTGCACGTATTTGTAAATTATGCTAGAGTAGAGGCTTATTTTTAAGTATAGAAGGGGAAATAAAGACTTCAAAAGTCCAGGTGTAGTGATCAATACCTGCAATTCCAGCATTCTAGGAGGCTGAGGCAGAAGGATTACAAGTTTATCCCAGCCTAGGTACCTAAGCAGTATAGGAAGACCCTGCCTCAAGTAAAAAGGAAAGAAAAAAGAAGGCTGAAAATCAAGTTTAAAGAGAAGGCCTCAGATTCAATTCTCAGTCCTTAAAAAACAAAGACATCAAAAGGTCATGTAGGAAAAAAATAGGATAAACAGTAAAATAGAATTAGCAGGACTGTTTCATACATTTTACAGATTTTATTGAATACTATGCCTCATTCTATTTCACTCACTTCCACTTACATGCTCAGTATAATTAAGAGTGGAAAAATATGAAAATCAAACTGTAGTAGTATCCTATAATGGCAAACACATTTGCTATCTAATTCACACAGAATATATAATATACATTATAAACACAAATTTTAAAACCACAACTGAATATAAGAACAGGTACATTTTTAGAGCAGATTTGGGTAATTTTTCTACACACCTAATTTTTATCAGTGAATATACATTTTTATACATAGAGAAGAAAACTTAAAAAGAAACAGCACACATACATTGTTCTCCTTATGTAATAGGATCAATTATTCATTTTATTTTAATATCTAAATGTGCAAACCAAATGAAAAAGCCACTTCTTGCTCTCAGCTCCTTCTTAGCTGGAAAAAGCTAAGTTATTCTCATTCAGGCTTGCAAACCGCTGGGTTACTATAACCACATTCTGGCTAGGACATTAAGTGATATTGATAGTACCATATCTTAAGTCCAATGAAAAGTGACCTTTCACTGAGAAAATTAACTTTTTGGATCCCCAAATCACTGGTTTATAACTTATTAAAGACTATTCTCTTTTTGTTTCACAAACTACAATTTAAGGATATATTTCACTGTGGAGGGAGCCTGCTTGTATTATCCGGTATTTTCTGGAAACAGAATTATCACAAGTAGAATAAATTCATGAGGAGAAAATAATGTATGATAAGTACATAATGATTCCTTCCCTCTATGTAAACTGCATTAGATTCTCCCTCTGTTCCTTTTTCCTTCCCTCCTTTCCTCGGTCTCAGAAATACACAGTGGTGCTTTGGTACATGATAGTCATTACTTCCAGGAGGCACAACCATGACTTAAAGTGACAAGGCCCACAATGTTGTAGCTAGAATGCATAGTAAGTCAATGAGGCAATCTACACTAGCTTGGGCACTGAGTACAAAATAAAAAATAAATACTGGGACAACATTTTCATTTCAAACTGTGTCAAGTGTGAAATTTGATGAGTTTCAAAGCAGTTGCATAGGAGGTATGAGTCTATCTTTTTCTCACTGAAAAGGAGATTGCAGTGTAAGGAATAAACCCAAACCAGACAAAATACTACACAATAATGGAAAACAAAACAGGATAGCTACAATCAGGGTTTGCTTTCCACGTACTCAAGTATCAGGTGGTTTAAGTGATCTGGGAGTTGAAGGACAGGTGCGGATGCTTCATTCAAAGGAACTAAAAGCTTTTTAATGGAGTTGCTGGTTTATAAAAAGAAAAGAGAGAAGGCAAAATGAATTTACTGGAAGTAGAAGGCTACAGAAATGCTGCACCATGTAAATAATAAAATGGAACACAGGAGATAATAAATAGGAAAGACAAAGATTAAACCCAAAGGTGAAAGCATCTCAACTCTGCGTTGTCATAGAGATGGTGTAGCTGAAGACAAAATATTTCGTGAAAGCAGGCTGCTGTGTGGTTAATAAAAACAATCTTTATCTCAAGCTGAAAGGGGATTTCTAAAGCTAAAAATGTAGACCTCTTCTCCCCCAACCTAGGGCTAGAAAGTAGTGCTTTTTAAAGCTGAACTTAAGCAATACCTGCAATTAAATTGCAGGCTTAAGAATGAGGGCCTAGAACTTCTAACAAGGGAAGGTTAGCATCAATCCTGAATAGATTGTCCAACATTTCATGCCTGCATCTAATTAAGTATATCTAAAAACTATGTATCATTTACCACAAGACAATGCAGTTTTTACACTGAAATTTTGTCCCTCTCTGAGAAGAATGATTGAGATACTCAAACAATGTTATCAGGCCTCAGGAGGAGAAAGATGGAAAAGCCCTAGAGAGGTATCTAGAACTAGGAAGGACAGCTGCTTTCTTTCGACTCTCAGGGGATGGTGATTTCAAAAGACAATCACTGGAAGAGTTACAAGAAGAATTCTTTCCAGAAGTTTCTACTCTGTGGCTGGCCCCTCTCTTAGTGCCACTGACTTCCTGTCTAACCTCCTCAGGCATCTAAAGAAGCAAGATTGACAACACTAACAGACCTGCCCTTCAACTGGCCCTGATTATCGCACCTGGTCACCAAAGAAGATGAGACCCTGTTTGTAATCCCTTTCCATTTTTAAGTGATAATTCTGAGATGACTCAAAGTTCTTGTCTCTTTGCCTCTATTTTAACGAAATAAAGAGATAAGGAAGACACATTAGCACAACAGTCTCCTAATTTTACCCATTTCCCCTGAAGCCATGAAAAGAAAATAACAAGAATAATGCATAAAGATGGAGAATTTCCCACAGGTCAGGTTTGCAGGATAGTGAAAAGCAGGGCAGAGGCTCTGGACCAAAAAGCCTGCATTTCACTCCGAAGGACTTGGGCTGGAAGAGGTCAATGTCAACAGGACTCAAGGAGGAAAGAGTCCCTGGGGCTTACCCCGCTAATTCTAATGCAAAGTGAGGAAACCATTTCAGATGCTTGGGAGAGTGTAAGTGGTATGATATTTTCCCCAAATCAGAGCACACAAATAATTTTCTTGTGTACTGAGTGGGTTCAAACAGCAATTATTCCTCAAACTCATAATTTCCAGTTACTTCATTTCTTTGAGGAGTAAAAAGTGACATAGTGCTTGAAGAGGTTTTAATTCTGCTTGCTTTATAAGGTCATTGGTTTGGGATGAAGTCAAGAAATATCATAATACAAAAGTTCTGACCAACAAAAATTGAGTAACTTAAAAATTCTTAGAAACAATTTTTTAAAACTATGTTTATAGGTACCTGCCAGAAAAAAAATACTCAAGAAAATTTTGCCAAACATATTAGGTTAGTTCATTTAATCTACCGCCAAGAGCTAGAACAAGGAAAGTACGTACTATTTCTACAACTACAAGTAATATGAAATATTTTTTCTAATAGTGTTCCAAAGACATTCAAAGAAGCAAAAACAGAGAACAAAAGTCCTTGCTCTGAGTATATCAGAAAGAGCCTTGTAGGATCTTATTCTCTAAAAGTTATATGGTAATATTCTATTAATTTGCTTATTAAATACCAATTGTGTGGAATATTTCTAAGCACCTTTAAGTAATTTCTAGTGTCATGTGTAGGGGAATGGGGAATAAATGACATTCTCACCCACTTTCCAGATGAAGATATTGGTGAAAAGAAGACAAGTAAGTTTCACAATAAACCTGCTAGAAAACAGGTTAGGTAAACTCTTGGAGACAGTGGCTTAGGCAGAGACTTCATGAATAAAACCTCTATAGCACAAGAACTAGCAGAAAGAATCAGCAAATGGGATCTCATCCTTCTAAAAAGCTTCTGCACAACAAAAGAAATCACTGGCACCGGTAAAAGACCACCAACAACATGGGGAAAAGTCTTTACTAGCTGTTGGTCAGACAAAGGGCTATTATCTACAATATACAAGGAACTTAAACAAGTCAGTCTCCCCAAGTTTAAAGACCCAATTCAAAAATGGGCATCTGAAATGAACAGACACTTCTCAGAGGCAGAAGTCAAAGCAGCCAAGAAGCATATGAAGAAATGGTCAACATCACTGGTCATTCAAGAGATGCAGATGAAAACAACACTGAGATTTCATCTCACTCCACAAAGAATGGCCGCTATTACAAAATCAACCAACGGTAAATGCTGGTGAGGCTGTGGGCAGAAAGGAACCCTTCTCCACTGCTGGTGGGATTGTAGACTTGGGCAACCCTTGTGGAGATCCGTGTGGAGATTCCTCAGGAAACTAGGACTAGAGGTCCCATTCGACCCTGCCATCCCCCTGCTAGGAATATACCCAAAGGAATTTTAAAATTCACATTGGAAAGACAGATGTACACCCTTGTTCATAGCAGCTCAGTTTGTGATAGCCCAATCTTTGAAACAACCCAAATGCCCATCAACTGGAGACTGGATAAAGATGTGTGTGTGTGTGTGTGTTTAAAATGGAGTATTACTCTGCCACAAAGAATGACAAGATTGATTCATTTATGTGCAAATGGAGACACCTGGAGGACACACTAATGAGTGAAATAAATACATCACAGATATGCAAATACTGGATATTTTCTTTGATATAAGAACCTGTAAAGCTAAAGGAGCTCTAGAATGTATGATAGTTTTTGTAGAATGGGAAATATCCAAAAGGAACTCGGTGTGGGAATGTAATGAGGGGATAGAATAGATACGATTTGGAAAAAAATAAAAGAGTATGTATATAGGGGGTGGGGAGGGCATGGGTGGGCAGGGATGTGATTAAAAATGAGAATTGACCTGTATCACATATTGGTACAAATTTCCCAATGTTGTGTGTGATTGTGAGCTGTGTATATGATGTACCAATAAAGTTTACTGAATAATGCAAAAAAAAAAGACAAGTAAGTTTCAACATCATACAGAATATTGGCACATTCTAACTTGAACTAAATTTTCCAATTCTGCTTCTAATCCACTAAATCAATGAGCTACAGGGCATCCAAATGTTACTTAAGGTGACAAAAGTTCCAAACAGGTAACATTTGCCCAGAAATAAGACCAGGAAAATTCCACAGTTTCAGATGCAAAAGCTAAGTCAAACTTTAAATCTTGTAATCTTGCTTCAAAACTGAGAAAGAATCCATGCGAAAGCATACAGTTTCTGAAATGATTTCAAATGTTCTAAAGAAAGCTGAAATCTTGAATGATATAATGCATGTTGTGTTTAGAATATATAGGCTATAAAAAAAGGAGAGAGTGGGTTCTTATCATTTAACTAGTCAGCAGGATTTGGCTTGGTATTTAATGTTGTCACTGAACAGAGATAAATGATAGTCAGAAAGTACACATGTAAAGAAAAATAAACAGTTTAATTAAATACTTTTTGAGAGTCCACTCTGTGCCAATGTGATATTAGTTGCTAGGAATACAAAATCCATATTAAGAAAAATGAAGTTGAGTAAAGAAAAGGTACATACCAGAGAGTGGTATACCAGTCCATAGAGTGCTGGTATACAAAAGCCCTTTGACAGGCAATGATTCTGAGCATGTTAAATAATATCTCAACATGTAAGTTTTAAAATTGTCAAATGGGGACATACTTGACCATTTTTAAGTAAGCAGAGATTTTATATTTACAAGACTTTCTACATTTTATTTTTTACTTTTATTTTATTATTGCCGTACAAGGGATTAAGCTCATGATCTCGTGCTTGCAAGGCAGGCAGCAGGGTCACTGAGCTAAATCCCCAGCCTGCTGACTTTCTACATTTTAGAACACTATGAGTTCTTACTGTATTTCCAAATTACCTTACTATACATAAAATATTGCACTAAAACTATACATATCTGTGTGTCTATATCTAGCTAGATATTGCTCCCCCCTTTCACTACATTGCATGTCTCTTAATGACATGGGATTTTTTTTTTTTTTTTTTTTTTTTTTTGCTTTTTGAGACAGGTCTCGCTTTGTATTTCAGGCTGGCCCTGAGCTCACTATGGTGCCCAGGCAAGCCGCCGTGAACTCAGCAATCCTCCTGTCTCTGCCTCCCGAGTGCTGGGATGACAGGCGTGAGCCACCACGTCCGGCATTGTGGTATGCGGTGTTGATTGTTGGTGGGCGTGTCTCCACACCCAGCATTATATGTGGTTACCGGGGATCGAACTCAGGACC